>JAOANR010000007.1:32304248-32323025 GCA_030278955.1 Hygrophila difformis | reverse complement strand
TCAAGTCTGAGGAATTCCAAGTCGAAATCAACAAAGAAGAAGGCCACAATCCGAAAGCATTGATCATGATCCAGCTCGATGAGACCGGAGGGATTCCAACCATGGAATCCCCAATTTTGAAGCAATAAGCCATCGCCGTCACCGGAGAGTCGCTGGGAGATGACCGGAGAATTCGTCGGAGCATCGCCGGAAGGTCAAACGGAGCTCGCCGGAAAGTTGGCCGTCGCCGGAAAGTCGCCGGAAGATGACCGGAGAAGCCGCCGGAGCACCGGAGCATCGCCGGAAGGTCAAACGGAGCTCGCCGGAAAATTGACCGGAAGTTCGCCGGAGGTCGGCCGGAACCACCGCCGGTCGCCGGATAAATTTTGGTCGAAGTCGGAAGTTGGTCGGATAATATTTACATATTATTAAGGCATGTAATAAGTAAGACAAGTATGGAGGGGCCCGCATAGGATTTGAGGGAATAGCCTTACGACGCTATCCAGAGGCCTTACGACGCTATCCGGAGGTCTTACGACGCTATCCAGAGGCCTTACGACTCTATCCTAGTCTACGGATAAGCTTACGACGCTATCCTCCTCTGCGGTCGTAAGCTTACGACGCTATCCTCCTCTAGCGTCGTAACCTTACGACGCTATCCTCCACCTTACGACGCTATCCTGCTCTAGCGTCGTAACCTTACGACGCTATCCTCTAGCGTCGTAATCTGTGGATAGCGTCGTAACAACCCCCTTTTTGCGTTTTTACTCATTTTTCATGTATTTTCTTATTCCAGAATTGCCCTTTTGTAATGAGGTCTATATATATGACCTCCCAAACACTTGTAAGACATCTTTGCTTGAATGAATATTAATTATCTCTCTTCAAAGATCATTTGTGAGTTCATAAACACTCTCACACACCCTTTGTATGTTTGTTTGGAAACATTCATCAACTTGACTTGAGGCTACCATTGTTGATCATCAAACCGAGGCTTGAGTGGAAGGATTGGGATGAGGTCAAGGTTTTGAACACCTTGGTTGCTTCCCCCGACGATTCTTGTTGCGGTTTTGCTTCCCTATCTTTGTCTTTATTTTTCCATCCTTTTTTTCTTGCAAGTTAGTAACCAAGGGATCCATGGCACCACCCGACGGGCACCGTTTTACCGACTGGCCAACCGACGGGCACTGTTTTACCGACAGTCCACCCGACGGGTTCCATTTTCCCGAAATGCCCCCTGACGGGCATCGTTTTACCGACAGGCCACCCGACGGGCACCGTTTTACCGACAGGCCACCAGACGGGCACCTTTTACCGACAGGCCACCCGACGGGCACAGTTTTACCGACAGGCCACCCGAAGGGCACTGTTTTACCGACATTCCCGACGGGCACCATTTTACCGACAGGCCACCCGACGAGCACCGTTTTACCGACACGCCACCTGATGGGCACGGGTTTACCGACAAGCCACCTTACGGGCACTGTTTTATCGAATGGCCACCCGACGGGTACAGTTCTACAGACTGGCCACCCGACGGGCACCGTTTTACCGACAGGCAACCCGATGGGCACCGTTTACCGACAGGCCACCCGACGGGCACCGTTTTACGTACAGGCCACCCGACGGGCACCGTTTTACCGACATGCCCGGCGGCCACCATTTTACGACATTCCACCCTACGAGCACCGTTTTACCGACAGGCCACTCGATGAGCACCGTTTTATCGACGGGCCACCCGACGGGCACCATTTTACCGACAGGCCACCCGACGAGCACCGTTTTAACGACACGCCACCCGATGGGCACGGTTTTACCGACAAGCCACCTTACGGGCACAGTTTTGCCGACAGGCCACCCGACGGACACCGTTTTACCGACATGCCCGAGGGACACCGTTTTACCGAAATGTCCCCGACGGACACGGTTTTACCGACATGCCCGACAGGCACCGTTTTATCGACGGGCACCGTTTTACCGAAATGTCCCCGACGGACACGGTTTTACCGACATGCCCGACAGGCACCGTTTTATCGACGGGCACCGTTTTACCGATATACCACCCGACGGGCACTGTTTTGCCGACAGGCCACCGGATGGGTACCGTTTTACTGACAGGCCACTCGACGGCCACCGTTTTACTGACAGGCAACCTGACGAGCACCGTTTTACCGAAATACCCCCGACGGGCGCAGTTTTACCGACAGGCCACCCGACTGGCACTGTTTTACTGACAGCCAACCCGACGCGCACCGTTTTACTGAAATGCCCCCGACGAGCACCGTTTTACCGACAGGCCACCGACGGGCACCGTTATATCGACAGGCCACCCGAAGGACACTGTTTTACCGACATACCACCCGACGGGCACTGTTTTGCCGAAAGGCCACCAGACGGACACCGTTTAACCGACATGCCCGACGGGCACTATTTTACCGACAGGCCACCCGATTGGCACTGTTTTACTGATAGGCCAGCCGACGGGCACCGTTTTACCGACAGGCCAACCGACGGGCACTGTTTTACCGACAGTCCACCCGACGGGTTCCATTTTCCCGAAATGCCCCCTGACGGGCATCGTTTTACCGACATGCCCGACGAGCAAAATTTTTCCGTCAGGCCACCCTACGAGCACCATTTTACCGACAAGCCACCCGACGGGCGCCGTATTACCGACAGGCCACCCGACGGGCACAGTTTTACCGACAGGCCACCCGAAGGGCACTGTTTTACCGACATTCCCGACGGGCACCATTTTACCGACAGGCCACCCGACGAGCACCGTTTTACCGACACGCCACCTGATGGGCACGGGTTTACCGACAAGCCACCTTACGGGCACTGTTTTATCGAATGGCCACCCGACGGGTACAGTTCTACAGACTGGCCACCCGACGGGCACCGTTTTACCGACAGGCGACCCGATGGGCACCGTTTACCGACAGGCCACCCGACGGGCACCGTTTTACGTACAGGCCACCCGACGGGCACCGTTTTACCGACATGCCCGGCGGCCACCATTTTACGACATTCCACCCTACGAGCACCGTTTTACCGACAGGCCACTGGATGAGCACCGTTTTATCGACGGGCCACCCGACGGGCACCATTTTACCGACAGGCCACCCGACGAGCACCGTTTTAACGACACGCCACCCGATGGGCACGGTTTTACCGACAAGCCACCTTACGGGCACAGTTTTGCCGACAGGCCACCCGACGGACACCGTTTTACCGACATGCCCGAGGGACACCGTTTTACCGAAATGTCCCCGACGGACACGGTTTTACCGACATACCCGACAGGCACCGTTTTATCGACGGGCACCGTTTTACCGAAATGTCCCCGACGGACACGGTTTTACCGACATGCCCGACAGGCACCGTTTTATCGACGGGCACCGTTTTACCGATATACCACCCGACGGGCACTGTTTTGCCGACAGGCCACCGGATGGGTACCGTTTTACTGACAAGCCACTCGACGGCCACCGTTTTACTGACAGGCAACCTGACGAGCACCGTTTTACCGAAATACCCCCGACGGGCGCAGTTTTACCGACAGGCCACCCGACTGGCACTGTTTTACTGACAGCCAACCCGACGGGCACCGTTTTACTGAAATGCCCCCGACGAGCACCGTTTTACCGACAGGCCACCGACGGGCACCGTTATATCGACAGGCCACCCGAAGGACACTGTTTTACCGACATACCACCCGACGGGCACTGTTCTGCCGAAAGGCCACCAGACGGACACCGTTTAACCGACATGCCCGACGGGCACTATTTTACCGACAGGCCACCCGATTGGTACTGTTTTACTGATAGGCCAGCCGACGGGCACCGTTTTACCGACAGGCCAACCGACGGGCACTGTTTTACCGACAGTCCACCCGACGGGTTCCATTTTCCCGAAATGCCCCCTGACGGGCATCGTTTTACCGACATGCCCGACGAGCAAAATTTTTCCGTCAGGCCACCCTACGAGCACCATTTTACCGACAAGCCACCCGACGGGCGCCGTATTACCGACAGGCCACCCGACGGGCACCGTTTTACTGACAGGCAACCCGATGGGCCCCATTTTACCGAAATGCCCCCGATGGTCATCGTTTTACCGACAGGCCACCCGACAGGCACTGTTTTATCAACGGGTCACCCGACGGGCACTGTTTTTCCGATATACCACCCGACGGTCACTGTTTTGCCGACAGGCCACCCGACAGGCACCGTTTTACCGACATGTCCGACGAGCACCATTTTACCGACAGGCCACCCGACGGGCACCGTTTTATCGACGGGCACCGTTTTACCGACATACCACCCGACGGGCACCGTTTTACCGACATACCACCCGATGGACCCCGTTTTACCGACATGCCCGACAGACACCGTTTTACCGAAATGTCCCCGACGGACACCGTTTTTACCGACATGCCACCCGACGGGCACTGTTTTGCCGAGAGGCCACCGGACGGGCACCGTTTTCCTGACAGGCCACCCGATGGGCACCATTTTACCAAAATATCCCGGACGGGTACCGTTTTACCGACAGGCCACTCGACGGCCACCGTTTTACTGACAGGCGACCCGACGAGCACCGTTTTACCGAAATACCCCCTGACGAGCTCCCTTTTACCGACAGGCCACCCGACGGGCACCGTTTTACTGACAGGCAACCCGACGGGCACCGTTTTACCGAAATGCCCCCTGACGAGCACCGTTTTACCGATAGGCCACCGACGGGCACTGTTATATCGACGGACCACTCGACGGACACTGTTTTACTGACATACCACCCGACGGGCACGGTTTTGCCGAAAGGCCACCGGACGGACACCGTTATACCGACATGCCCGACGGGCACCATTTTACCGACAGGCCACCCGAATGGGACTGTTTTACCGATAGGCCACCCGACGGGCACCGTTTTACCGACTGGCCAACCCACGGGCACCGTTTTACCGACAGGCCACCCTGACGGTTTCCATTTTACCGAAATGCCCCCTGACGGGCACCATTTTACCGACAGGCCACCCGACGGCCACCATTTTACCGACAGGCCACCCGACAGGTACCGCTTTACGGACAGGCCACCAGACGGGCATCGTTTTTCCGACAGGCCACCCGACGGGCACTGTTTTACCGACATGCCCGACAGGTACCATTTTACCGACAGGCCACCGGACGAGCACCGTTTTACTGACACGCCACCCGATGGGCAAGATTTTACCGATAAGCCACCTAACGAGCACCGTTTTACCGAATGGCCACCCGACGGGTACAGTTTTACAGACTGGCCACCCGTCGGGCACCGTTTTACCGACAGGCTACCCGACGGGCACCGTTTTACCGACAGGCCACCAAACGGGTAACGGTTTACCGACAGGCCACCCGACGGGCACCGTTTTACCGACATGCCCGACGGCCACCATTTTACCGACAGGCCACCCTACGAGCACCGTTTTATCGACAGGCCACCCGACGGGCACCGTTTTATCGACGGGCCACCCGACGGGCACCGTTTTACCGACATACCACCCGACGGGCACCGTTTTACCGGCATACCCGGCGGACACCATTTTACCGACAGGCCACCCGACGGTCACCGTTTTATCGACGGGCCCCTCGACCGGCACCGTTTTATTCGACATACCACCCGACGGGCACCGTTTTACCGACATACCACCCGACGGGAACTATTTTGTCGACAGGCCACCGGACGGGCACCGTTTTCCTGACAGGCCACCCGACGGGCACCATTTTACCAAAATATCCCGGACGGGTACCGTTTTACCGACTGGCCACTCGAAGGCCACCGTTTTACTGACAGGCGACCCGACGAGCACCGTGTTACCGAAATACTCCCGACGGGCACCGCTTTATCGACAGGCCACCCTACGGGTACCGTTTTACTGACAGGCAACCCGATGGGGACCGTTTTAGCGAAATGTCCTCGACAAGCACCGTTTTACCGACAGGCCACCGACGGGCACCGTTATATCGACGTGCCACCCGACGGACACCGTTTTACCGACATACCACCCGACGGGCACTATTTTGCCGAAAGGCCACCGGACGGACACCGTTTTACCGACATGCCCGACGGGCACCATTTTACGTACAGGACACCCGATTGGCACTGTTTTACCGATAGGCCACCCGACGGGCACCGTTTTACAGACTGACCAACCGACGGGCACCGTTTTACCGACAGGCCACCCGACGGGTTCCATTTTACCGAAGCCCCCCTGACGGGCATCGTTTTACCGACAGGTCACCCGACGGGCACCGTTTGACGGACAGGCCACCAGACGGGCACAGTTTTACCGACAGGCCACCCGACGTGCACTGTTTTACCAACATGCCCGAGGGGCACCATTTTACCGACAGGCCACCCGATGGGCACCGTTTTAACGATACGCCACCCGATGGGCACGGTTTTACCGACAAGCCATCTTACGAGCACAGTTTTGCCGACAGACCACCCGATGGACACCGTTTTCACCGACATGCCCGAGGGACACCGTTTTACCGAAATGTCCCCGACGGACACGGTTTTACCGACAGGCCACCCGACGGGCACCGTTTTATCGACGGGCACCGTTTTACCAATATACCACCCGACGGGCACTGTTTTGCCGACAGGCCACCGGCCGGGCACCTTTTTCCTGACAGGCCACCCGACGGGCACCATTTTACCAAAATATCCCGGACGGGTACCGTTTTACCGACAGGCCACTCGACGGCCACCGTTTTACTGACAGGCGACCTGACGAGCACCGTTTTACCGAAATACCCCCGACGGGCACAGGTTTACCGACAGGCCACCCGACGGGCACCGTTTTACTGACAGCCAACCCTGACGGGTACCGCTTTACTGAAATGCCCCCAACGAGCACCGTTTTACCGACAGGCCACCGACGGGCACCGTTATATCGACGGGCCACCCGACGGGCACCGTTTTACCGACATACCACCCGACGGGCACTGTTTTGCCGAAAGGTCACCGGACGGACACCGTTTTACCGAGATGCCCGACGAGCACTATTTTACCGAAAGGCCACCCGATTGGCACTGTTTTGCCGATAGGCCACCCGACGGGCACCGTTTTACCGACATACCACTTGACGGGCACTGTTTTGCCAACAGGCCACCGGACGGGCACCGTTTTCCTGACAGGCCACCCGACTGGCACCATTTTACCGTCTGGCCAACCGACGGGCACCGTTTTACCGACAGTCCACCCGACGGGTTCCATTTTCCCGAAATGCCCCCTGACGGGCATCGTTTTACCGACAGGCCACCCGACAGGCACCGTTTTACCGACAGGCCACCAGACGGGCACCTTTTACCGACAGGCCACCCGACGGGCACAGTTTTACCGACAGGCCACCCAACGGGCACTGTTTTAGCGACATGCCCGACGGGCACCATTTTACCGACAGGCCACCCGACGAGCACCGTTTTACCGACACGCCACCTGATGGGCACGGTTTTACCGACAAGGCACCTTACAGGCACCGTTTTATCGAATGGCCACCCGACGGGTACAGTTCTACAGACTGGCCACCCGACGGGCACCGTTTTACCGACAGGCCACCCGACGGGCACCGTTTTACGGACAGGCCACCCGACGGGCACCGTTTTACTGACAGGCAACCCGACGGGCACCGTTTTACCGAAATGCCCCCGACGAGCACCGTTTTACCGAAAGGCCACCGATGGGCACCGTTATATCGACATGCCACCCGACGGACACCGTTTTACCGACATACCACCCTACGGGCACTGTTTTGCCGAAAGGCCACCGGACGGACACCGTTTTACCGACATGCCCGACGGGCACCATTTTACCTACAGGACACCCGATTGGCACTGTTTTACCGATATGCCACCCGACGGGCACCGTTTTACAGACTGACCAACCGACGGGCTCCGTTTTACCGACAGGCCACCCGACGGGTTCCATTCTACCGAAATGCCCCCTGACGGGCATCGTTTTACCGACAGGTCACCCGATGGGCACCGTTTGACGGACAGGCCACCAGACGGGCACCGTTTTACCGACAGGCCACCCGACGGGCACAGTTTTACCGACAGGCCACCCGACGTGCACTGTTTTACCGACATGCCCGACGGGCACCATTTTACCGACAGCCCACCCGACGAGCACCGTTTTAATGATACGCCACCCGATGGGCACGGTTTTACCGACAAGCCACCTTACGGGCACAGTTTTGCCGACAGGCCACCCGACAGACACCGTTTTACCGACATGCCCGAGGGACACCGTTTTACCGAAATGTCCCCGACGGACACGGTTTTACCGACAGGCCACCCGACGGGCACCGTTTTACCAATATACCACCCGACGGGCTTTGTTTTGCCGACAGGCCACCGGACGGGCACCGTTTTCCTGACAGGCCACTCGACGGGCACCATTTTACCAAAATATCCCGGACAGGTACCGATTTACCGACTGACCACCCGACGGCCACCGTTTTACTGACAGGCGACCCGACGAGCACCGTGTTACCGAAATACCCCCGACGGGCACAGTTTTACCGACGGGCCACCCGACGGGCACCGTTTTACTGACAGCCAACCCGACGGGCACCGTTTTACTGAAATGCCCCCGACGAGCACTGTTTTACCGAATGGCCACCGACGGGCACCGTTATATCGACGGGCCACCCGACGGACACCGTTTTACCGACATACCACCCGACGGGCACTGTTTTGCCGAAAGGCCACCGGACGGACACCGTTTTACCGACAGGCCACCCGATTTGCACTGTTTTACCGATAGGCCAGCCGACGAGCACCGTTTTACCGACTGGCCAACCGACGGGCACTGTTTTACCGACACTCCACCCGACGGGTTCCATTTTCCCGAAATGCCCCCTGACGGGCATCGTTTTACCGACAGGCCCCCCGTCGGGCAACGTTTTACAGACAGGCCATCAGACGGGCACCTTTTACCGACAGGCCACCCGACGGGCACAATTTTTTCGACAGGCCACCCGACGGGCACTGTTTTACCGACATGCCCGACGGGCACCATTTTCGACTGGCCACCCGACGAGCATCGTTTTACCGACACGCCACCTGATGGGCACGGTTTTACCAACAAGCCACCTTACGGGCACCGTTTTATCGAATGGCCACCCGACGGGTACAGTTCTACAGACTGGCCACCCGACGGGCACCGTTTTACCGACAGGCGACCCGATGGGCACCGTTTTACCGACAGGCCACCCGACGGGCACCGTTTTACGGACAGGCCACCCGACGGGCACCGTTTTGCCGAAAGGCCACCTGATGGGCACCGTTTTACCGACATGCCCGACGGGCATCATTTTACCGACAGGCCACCCGACAGGCACTGTTTTACCGACATACCACCCGACGGGCACTGTTTTGCCGACAGGCCACCCGACGGGCACCGTTTTACTGACAAGCCACCCGACGGGAAGCGTTTTACCGAAATTATCCCGACGGGTACCGGTTACGACTGGCCACCCGACAGGTACCATTTTACTGACGGGCCACCTCACAGGCACCATTTTTACCGAAATACCCCCGACGGGCACCGTTTTATCGGCAGGCCACCCGACGGGCACCATTTTACTGACAGGCCACCCTAAGGGCACCGTTTTACCGAAATGCAACCGAAGGGCATCGTTTTACTGACAGGCCACCGATGGGCACCATTTTATCGACGGGTCACCCGACGGGCACCGTTTTACGGACATTCTACCCGACGGGCACCGTTTTGCCGAAAGGCCACCTGATGGGCACCGTTTTACCGACATGCCCGACGGGCATCATTTTACCGACAGGCCACCCGACGAACACCGTTTTATCGACACGCCACCCGACGGGCACCGTTTTATCGACAGGCCACCCGACGGGCACTGTTTTGCCGACAGGCCACCCCACGGACACCGTTTTACCGACATGCCCGAGGGACACCGTTTTACCGAAATGTCCCCGACGGACACGATTTTACCGACAGGCCACCCGACGGGCACCGTTTTATCGACGGGCACCGTTTTACCGACATACCACCCGACGGGCACTGTTTTGCCAACAGGCCACCGGACGGGCACCGTTTTCCTGACAGGCCACCCGATGGGCACCATTTTACCGTCTGGCCAACCGACGGGCACCGTTTTACCGACAGTCCACCCGACGGGTTCCATTTTCCCGAAATGCCCCCTAACGGGCATCGTTTTACCGAAAGGCCACCCGACGGGCACCGTTTTACCGACAGGCCACCAGACGGGCACCTTTTACCGACAGGCCACCCGACGGGCACAGTTTTACCGACAGGCCACCCGACGGGCACTGTTTTACCGACATGCCCGACGGGCACCATTTTACCGACAGGCCACCCGACGAGCACCGTTTTACCGACACGCCACCTGATGGGCACGGTTTTACCGACAAGCCACCTTACGGGCACCATTTTATCGAATGGCCACCCGACGGGTACAGTTCTACAGACTGGCCACCCGACGGGCACCGTTTTACGGACAGGCCACCCGACGGGCACCATTTTACTGACAGGCCACCCTACGGGCACCGTTTTACCGAAATGCCACCGAAGCGCATCGTTTTACTGACAAGCCACCGATGGGCACCATTTTATCGACGGGCCACCCGACGGGCACCGTTTTACGGACATACTACCCGACGGGCACCGTTTTGCCGAAAGGCCACCTGATGTGCACCGTTTTACCGACATGCCCGACGGGCATCATTTTACCGACAGGCCACCCGACGAACACTGTTTTATCGACACGCCACCCGACAGGCACCGTTTTATCGACGGGCCACCCGATGGGCACTGTTTTACCGACATACCACCCGACAGGCACTGTTTTGCCGATAGGCCACCCGACAGACACCGTTTTATCGACATACCCGACGGGCACCCTTTTACCGACAAGCCACCCAATTGGCACTGTTTTACCGACAGGCTACCCGAAGGGAACCGTTTTACCGACTGGCTAACCGACGGGCACCGTTTTAACATCAGGCCACTCGGCGGGCTCCATTTTACCAAAATGCCCCCTGACGGGCACTGTTTTAACGAAAGGCCAACAGACGGGTAGCGTTTTACCGACATGCCACCGACGGGCACCGTTATATCGACGGGCCACCCGACGGACACCGTTTTACCGACATACCACCCGACGGCCACTGTTTTGCCGAAAGGCCACCGGACGGACACCGTTTTACCGACATGCCCGACAAGCACCATTTTACAGACAGGACACCCGATTGGCACTGTCATACCGATAGGCCACCCGACGGGCACCGTTTTATAGACTGACCAACCGACGGGCACCGTTTTACCGACACGCCACCCGACGGGCACAATTTTTCCGACAAGCCACCCGACGGGCACGGTTTTACCGACATGCCCGACGGGCACCATTTTCGACAGGCCACCCGACGAGCACCGTTTTACCGACACGCCACCTGATGGGCACGGTTTTACCAACAAGCCACCTTACGGGCACCGTTTTATCGAATGGCCACCCGACGGGTACAGTTCTACAGACTGGCCACCCGACGGGCACCGTTTTACCGACAGGCGACCCGATGGGCACCGTTTTACCGACAGGCCACCCGACGGGCACCGTTTTACGGACAGGCCACCCGACGGGCACCGTTTTGCCGAAAGGCCACCTGATGGGCACCGTTTTACCGACATGCCCGACGGGCATCATTTTACCGACAGGCCACCCGACGAACACCGTTTTATCGACACGCCACCCGACGGGCACCGTTTTATCGACAGGCCACCCGACGGGCGCTGTTTTGCCGACAGGCCACCCCACGGACACCGTTTTACCGACATGCCCGAGGGACACCGTTTTACCGAAATGTCCCCGACGGACACGATTTTACCGACAGGCCACCCGACGGGCACCGTTTTATCGACGGGCACCGTTTTACCGACATACCACCCGACGGGCACTGTTTTGCCAACAGGCCACCGGACGGGCACCGTTTTCCTGACAGGCCACCCGATGGGCACCATTTTACCGTCTGGCCAACCGACAGGCACCGTTTTACCGACAGTCCACCCGGCGGGTTCCATTTTCCCGAAATGCCCCCTAACGGGCATCGTTTTACCGAAAGGCCACCCGACGGGCACCGTTTTACCGACAGGCCACCAGACGGGCACCTTTTACTGACAGGCCACCCGACGGGCACTGTTTTACCGACATGCCCGACGGGCACCATTTTACCGACAGGCCACCCGACGAGCACCGTTTTACCGACACGCCACCTGATGGGCACGGTTTTACCGACAAGCCACCTTACGGGCACCATTTTATCGAATGGCCACCCGACGGGTACAGTTCTACAGACTGGCCACCCGACGGGCACCGTTTTACGGACAGGCCACCCGACGGGCACCATTTTACTGACAGGCCACCATACGGGCACCGTTTTACTGAAATGCCACCGAAGCGCATCGTTTTACTGACAGGCCACCGATGGGCACCATTTTATCGACGGGCCACCCGACGGGCACCGTTTTACGGACATACTACCCGACGGGCACCGTTTTGCCGAAAGGCCACCTGATGGGCACCGTTTTACCGACATGCCCGACGGGCATCATTTTACCGACAGGCCACCCGACGAACACTGTTTTATCGACACGCCACCCGACAGGCACCGTTTTATCGACGGGCCACCCGATGGGCACTGTTTTACCGACATACCACCCTGACAGGCACTGTTTTGCCGATAGGCCACCCGACAGACACCGTTTTATCGACATACCCGACGGGCACCCTTTTTACCGACAAGCCACCCAATTGGCACTGTTTTACCGACAGGCTACCCGAAGGGAACCGTTTTACCGACTGGCTAACCGACGGGCACCGTTTTAACGTCAGGCCACTCGGCGGGCTCCATTTTACCGAAATGCCCCCTGACGGGCACTGTTTTAACGAAAGGCCAACAGACGGGTAGCGTTTTACCGACATGCCACCGACGGGCACCGTTATATCGACGGGCCACCCGACGGACACCGTTTTACCGACATACCACCCGACGGCCACTGTTTTGCCGAAAGGCCACCGGACGGACACCGTTTTACCGACATGCCCGACAAGCACCATTTTACAGACAGGACACCCGATTGGCACTGTCATACCGATAGGCCACCCGACGGGCACCGTTTTATAGACTGACCAACCGACGGGCACCGTTTTACCGACACGCCACCCGACGGGTTCCATTTTACCGAAATGCCCCCTGACGGGCATCGTTTTACCGACAGGTCACACGACAGGCACCGTTTGATGGACCGGCCACTAGACGGGAACCATTTTACCGACAGGCCACCCGACGGGCACAGTTTTATCTACAGGTCACCCGACGGGCACCGTTTGACGGATAGGCCACCAGACGGGCACCGTTTTACCGACAGGCCACCCGACAGGCACAGTTTTATCGACAGGCCACCCGACGGGCACAGTTTTATCGACAGGCCACCCGACGGGCACAGTTTTACAGACATGCCCGACGGGCACCATTTTACCGACAGGCCGCCCGACGAGCAACGTTTTACCGACACGCCACCCGATGGGCACGGTTTTACCGACAAGCCACCTTACGGGCACTGTTTTGCCGACAGGCCACCCGGCGGACACTGTTTTACCGACATGCCCGAGGGACACCGTTTTACCGAAATGTCCCCGACGGACACGGTTTTACCGACAGGCCACCCGACGGGCACCGTTTTATCGACGGGCACCGTTTTACCGACATACCACCCGACGGGCACTGTATTGCCAATAGGCCACCGGACGGGCACCGTTTTCATGACAAGGCCACCCGACGGGCACCATTTTACCGTCTGGCCAACCGACGGGCACCGTTTTACCGACAGTCCACCCGACGGGTTCCATTTTCCCGAAATGCCCCCTGACGGGCATCGTTTTACCGACAGGCCACCCGACGAGACACTGTTTTACCGACAGGCCACCAGACGGGCACCTTTTACCGACAGGCCACCCGACGGGCACAGTTTTACCGACAGGCCACCCGACGGGCACCGTTTTACCGACATGCCCGACGGGCACCATTTTATCGACAGGCCACCCGACGAGCACCGTTTTACCGACATGCCACTTGATGGGCACGGTTTTACTGACAAGCCACCTTACCGGCACTGTTTTATCGAATGGCCACCCGACGGGTACAGTTCTACAGACTGGCCACCCGACGGGCACCGTTTTACCGACAGGCGACCCGACGGGAACCGTTTTACCGACAGGCCACCCGACGGGCACCGTTTTACGGACAGGCCACACGACGGGCACCGTTTTACCGACATGCCCGGCGGCCACCATTTTACCGACATGCCACCCTACGAGCACCGCTTTACCGACAGGCCACTCGATGAGCACCGTTTTATCGACGGGCCACCCGACGGGCACCGTTACCGACATACCACCCGACGGGCACTGTTTTGCTGATAGGCCACCCGACGGGCACCGTGTTACTGACAGGCCACCCGACGGGTTTTACCGAAATTACCCCGACGGGCACCGGTTACGACAGGCCACCCGACTGGTACCGTTTTACTGACGGGCCACCTCACAGGCACCATTTTACCGAAATACCGCCGACGGGCACCGTTTTATCGACAGGACACCCGACGGGCACCATTTTACTGACAGGCCCACCCTACGGTCACCGTTTTATCGAAAAACCACCGAAGCGCATCGTTTTACTGACAGACGACCGATGGGCACCATTTCATCGACGGGCCACCCGACGGGCACCGTTTTACGAACATACTACCTACCCGACGGGCACCGTTTTGCCGAAAGGCCACCTGATGGGCACCGTTTTACCGACATGCCCGACGGGCATCATTTTACCGACAGGCCACCCGACGAACACCGTTTTATAAACACGCCACCCGACGGGCACCGTTTTATCGATGGGCCACCCGACGGGCACTGTTTTACCGACATACCACCCGACAGGCACTGTTTTGCCGATAGGCCACCCGACAGACACCGTTTTATCGACATACCCGACGGGCACCGTTTTACCGACAAGCCAACCAATTGGAACTGTTTAACTGACAGGCTACCCGACGGGAACCGTTTTACCGACTGACAACCGACGGGCACCGTTTTAACGTCAGGCCAATCGGCGGGCTCCATTTTACCGAAATGCTCCCTGACGGGCACTGTTTTAACGAAAGGCCAACAGACGGGTAGCGTTTTACCGATAGGCCACCGACGGGCACCATTATAGCGACGGGCCACCCGACGGACACCGTTTTACCGACATACCACCCGACGGGCACTGTTTTGCCGAAAGGCCACCGGACGGACACCGTTTTACCGACATGCCCGGCAAGCACCATTTTACCGACAGGACACCCGATTGGCACTGTTTTACCGACAGGCCACCCGACGGGCACTGTTTTACCGACATGCCCGACGGGCACCATTTTTCGACAGGCCACCCGACGAGCACCGTTTTACCGACACGCCACCTAATGGGCACAGTTTTACCAACAAGCCACCTTACGGGCACCGTTTTATTGAATGGCCACCCGACGGGTACAGTTCTACAGACTGGCCACCCGACGGGCACAGTTTTACCGACAGGCGACCCGATGGGCACAGTTTTACCGACAGGCCACCCGACGAGCACCGTTTTACGGACAGGCCACCCGACGGGCACCGTTTTACCGACATGCCGGGCGGCCACCATTTTACCGACATGCCACCCTACGAGCACCGTTTTACCGACAGGCCACTCGATGAGCACCGTTTTATCGACGGGCCATGCGACAGGCACTGTTTTACCGACATACCACCCGACGGGCACTGTTTTGCCGACAGGCCACCCGACGGGCACCGTTTTACTGACAAGCCACCCGACGGGAAGCGTTTTACCGAAATTATCCCGACGGGTACCGGTTACGACTGGCCACCCGACAGGTACCATTTTACTGACGGGCCACCTCACAGGCACCATTTTTACCGAAATACCCCCGACGGGCACCGTTTTATCGGCAGGCCACCCGACGGGCACCATTTTACTGACAGGCCACCCTAAGGGCACCGTTTTACCGAAATGCAACCGAAGGGCATCGTTTTACTGACAGGCCACCGATGGGCACCATTTTATCGACGGGTCACCCGACGGGCACCGTTTTACGGACATTCTACCCGACGGGCACCGTTTTGCCGAAAGGCCACCTGATGGGCACCGTTTTACCGACATGCCCGACGGGCATCATTTTACCGACAGGCCACCCGACGAACACCGTTTTATCGACACGCCACCCGACGGGCACCGTTTTATCGACAGGCCACCCGACGGGCACTGTTTTGCCGACAGGCCACCCGACGGGCACCGTTTTATCGTCGGGCACCGTTTTATCGACATACCACCCGACGGGCACCGTTTTACCGACATACCACCCGACGGGCACTGTTTTGCCAACAGGCCACATGACGGGCACCGTTTTCCTGACAGGCCACCCGACGGGCACCGTTTTACCGACAGTCCACCCGACGGGTTCCATTTTCCCGAAATGCCCCCAGACGGGCATCGTTTTACCGACAGGCCACCCGACGGGCACCGTTTTACCAACAGGCCACCAGACGGGCAGCTTTTACCGACAGGCCACCCGACGGGCACAGTTTTACCGACAGGCCACCTGACGGGCACTTTTTTACCGACATGCCCGACGGGCACCATTTTACCGACAGGCCACCCGACGAGCACCGTTTTACCGACACGTCACCTGATGGGCACGGTTTTACCGACAAGCCACCTTACGGGCACCATTTTATCGAATGGCCACCCGACGGGTACAGTTCTACAGACAGGCCACCCGACGGGCACCGTTTTACGGACAGGCCACCCGACGGGCACCATTTTACTGACAGGCCACCCTACGGGCACCGTTTTACCGAAATGCTACCGAAGCGCATTGTTTTACTGACAGGCCACTGATGGGAACCATTTTATCGACGGGCCACCCGACGGGCACCGTTTTACGGACATACTACCCGACGGGCACCGTTTTGCCGAAAGGCCACCTGATGGGCACCGTTTTACCGACATGCCCAACGGGCATCATTTTACCGACAGGCCACCCGACGAACACTGTTTTATCGACACGCCACCCGACGGGCCACCCGACGGGCACTGTTTTACCGACATAACACCCGACAGGCACTGTTTTGCCGATAGGCCACCCGACAGACACCGTTCTATGGACATACCAGACGGGCACCCTTTTACCGACAAGCCACCCAATTGGCACTGTTTTACCGACAGGCTACCCGACGGGAACCGTTTTACCGACTGGCCAACCGACGGGCACCGTTTTAACGTATGGCCACTCGGCGGGCTCCATTTTACCGAAATGCCCCCTGACGGGCACTGTTTTAACGAAAGGCCAACAGACGGGTTGCGTTTTACCGACAGGCCACCGACGGGCACCGTTATATCGACGGGCCACCCGACGGATACCGTTTTACTGACATACCACCCGACGGGCACTGTTTTGCCGAAAGGCCACCGGACGGACACCGTTTTACCGACATGCCCGACAAGCACCATTTTACCGACAGGACACCCGATTGGCACTGTTTTACCGATAGGCCACCCGACGGGCACCGTTTTATAGACTGACCAACCGACAGGCACCGTTTTACCGACACGCCACCCGACAGGTTCCATTTTACCGAAATGCCCCCTGAAGGGCATCGTTTTACCGACAGGTCACACGACGGGCACCGTTTGACGGACCGGCCACTAGACGGGCACTATTTTACCGACAGGCCACCCGACGGGCACAGTTTTATCGACAGGTCACCCGACGGGCACCGTTTGACGGACAGGCCACCAGACGGGCACCGTTTTACCGACAGGCCACCCGACGGGCACAGTTTTATCGACAGGCCACCCGACGGGCACAGTTTTAACGACACGCCACCCGACGGGCACTGTTTTACCGACATGCCCGACGGGCACCATTTTACCGATAGGCCACCCGACGAGCAACATTTTACCGACACGCCACCCGATGGGCACGATTTTACCGACAGGCCACCTTACGGGCACTGTTTTGCCGACAGGCCACCCGACAGACACCGTTTTACCGACATGCCCAAGGGACACCGTTTTATCGAAATGTCGCCGATGGACACGGTTTTACCGACAGGCCACCCGACGGGCACCGTTTTATCGACGGGCACCGTTTTTACCGACATACCACCCGACGGGCACTATTTTGCCAATAGGCCACCGGACGGGCACCATTTTCCAGACAGGCCACCCGACGGGCACCATTTTACCGTCTGGCCCAACCGACGGGCACCGTTTTACCGACAGTCCAACCCGACGGGTTCCATTTTCCGAAATGACCCCTGACGGGCATTGTTTTACCGACAGGCCCACCCGACGGACACCGTTTTACCGACAGGCCACCAGACGGGCACGTTTAACCGACAGGCCACACCGACGGGCACAGTTTACCGACAGGCCACCCGACGGGCACCGTTTTCTCGACATGCCCGACGGGCACCAATTTTATCGACAGGCCACCCGAACGAGCACCGTTTTACCGACACACCACCTGATGGGCACGGTTTTACCGACAACCAACCTTACGGGCACCGTTTTATCAAATGGCCACCCGACGGGTATAGTTCTACAGACTGGTCACCCGACGGGCACCGTTTTAACCGACAGGCGTCCCGACGGGCACTGTTTT
>JAOANR010000007.1:32184925-32303748 GCA_030278955.1 Hygrophila difformis | reverse complement strand
CAAACGGGGTGGGTCCGTCTGGTGGTATGTCGGTAAAACGGTACCCGTCGGGTGGTATGTCGGTAAAACGGTACCCGTCGGGTGGCCCATCGGTAAAACGGTGCCGGTCGGGTGGCCCGTCGATAAAACGGTGACCGTCGGGTGGCCTGTCGGTAAAATGGTGTCCGCCGGGCATGTCGGTAAAACGGTGCCCGTCGGGTGGTATGTCGGTAAAACGATGCCCGTCGGGTGGCCTGTCGATAAAACGGTGCCCGTTGGGTGGCCTGTCGATAAAACGGTGCTCGTACGGTGGCCTGTCGGTAAAATGGTGGCCGTCGGGCATGTCGGTAAAACGGTGCCCGTCGGGTAGCCTGTCGGTAAAACGGTGTCCGTCGGGTGGCCAATCTGTAAAACTGTACCCATCGGGTGGCCATTCGGTAAAACGGTGCCCGTTAGGTGTCTTGTCGGTAAAACCGTGCCCATCGGGTGGCATGTCAGTAAAACGGTGCTCGTCGGGTGGCCGGTCGGTAAAATGGTACCCGTCGGGCATGTCGGTAAAACAGTGCCCGTCGGGTGGCCTGTCCGTAAAACGGTGCCCGTCGGGTGGCTTGTCGGTAAAACGATCCCCGTCAGGGGGCATTTCGGTAAAATGAAACCCGTCGGGTGGCCTGTCGGTAAAACGGTGCCCGTCGGTTGGCCAATCGGTAAAACGGTGCCCGTCGGGTGGCCTATCGGTAAAACAGTGCCAATCGGGTGGCCTGTCGGTAAAATGGTGACCGTCGAACATATCGGTATAACGGTGTCCATCCGGTGGCCTTTCGACAAAACCGTGCCCGTCGGGTGGTATGTCGGTAAAACGGTATCCGTCGAGTGGCCCATCGATATAACGGTGCCCGTCGGTGGCCTGTCGGCGCCATGGGAGTCCGGATCAACCAACCCGACCCGAGTGACAGAGGATCCGATCCGGATATGTGGAACATGAGGAATGGCATTTTGAGTTATCCGGATGAATTATTTATGAAGAAAGCAGAGGAATTGGAGCTACTCATGGAAGGAAAGCCTATTGGAGTCCCACCGGAATCACGCCGGAGTTTCACCGGATTATCGCTGGAATTCTTCCGGAATCCGGCGGGTCAACGTCGGTCAACGCCGGAGGTCAACAAGTCAATGGCGGACAGTGGGCCTCCATGGCAAGTTGAATCAAATCCAAATGATGTTGGAATTAATTCAAGAAGTGCTCCATTGGGCTCAAGCCATTTAAAGCCCAACTTCCAATTGGCCCAGCAATACTCCCTTAGGCCCAAGCCAACTCCTGCAACCCACATCATCCTGCCCGGCCCAATCCACCAGCCCACATTCCTTCCCTCACCCGGCCCAATACCACCAGCCCATCTCCCATACATTATTCCAGCCCAACACTCCCTCACACCCACACACCGGCCCAATCCAACACTCCCTCAATCGGCCCAACCCCCAACAACTCATCTCCTCCAACTCGTCACCCTCCTTCAGCCGGCGAGCCTCTCCGATGAACCGAGCTGCTCCGGCAACGACCAACATAGCCGCATCAATCATCATCATCAACTGCCATCATCTTTCCCTCATCGGCCTTCATTTTCCCCGGCGACGTCGTCTTCATCAATAACCACCATCATCCCGTCATCCAGCCGGCAGCCTCGCCACCTCATCTTCTCCGGCCATCACTTCCCTCCTTGGCCACATATTCGGCTGCTGCTCACCATCTCCACCACCGTCCCGCCGTGTCCGTCTTCGTCTCCAACATCCATCATCTTCACATCGCCGGCCACCTCCGTCTGTCACCTTTTCCAATCAAGAGAAGACCCTACTTTCCCCCCCCCCCCCGGAAAAGAGCCCAAGCGACTGCCCTCATCCTCCACGAGTCGCCGACAGTCCTCTCCAACTCCATCGACTTCAACAGGCCCTATATCTTGTCTCCGGCGAGCCCCGAAAGCCGCAACTATGCCGATGAACAAAACCCCGATTCGCCGCCATATGTTTTCCAGCAGCTCCGGCCACCTGTGCGACGAAGAAGAAGAGTGGCCGCTACCTCCATTCAACTCTCTGTCACTCCACCCCGAGATAGCCAACTCCGGCCAAGTGCTTCACCTCCTCCGGTCACCTTCTCCGACACTCCGGCCATCGCTACCATGCCTCCAACCAAGAGCTTCGACCAAGACTCTCGTCTCTATCCTCAATTCACGACGCCAACCACGGTTCGCACTATAGCGTTGTACTTGCTTCAGCGTCGTCCCTCCGAGAAGCTGTTCAGCGTCGTACCTCCATGGCTGCTTAGCGCCGTATCCGAGAGGCTGTATAGCGCCGTTCCCGAGAGCCTCGCATCATCCTCTCCTTTAGCGTCGTCCGATCGACTAGCGCCGTAGCTACTTCCTCTAAGGTGTAGCGCCGTAGTACGGATCAGTGCAAGGGAGCTCCCATTTTCAAATTGCACTGTTGGCCTTTCCCTTGGGAGGGCCTGGGACCTCGAAGACCAGCTGGAAGGGAGTATTTAATTCCTACCTAGGAGACCTTAGCTCCCGTCCCTCTCTACGCTAGTTCCCGAATTTGCCCAACAATTGTACACTACGACGCCAACCCCATTTTGTTGTCTCTCGTTGGCTAGCGTCGTAGTTACTATTATTTTCAACACTAGTTTTATTTTCTAGGGTTGTTTAATTGCTTATGCTAGTTGTTTTATTGCTTGTAATTTGGGATGCCTATAAATAGGCCCTCCCCAACTCTTTGCCATTTACCTTTGAAATGAATATGCATTGAAGAACACTTGGGAAGTGTTGTGTGTGTTGTTTGAAAGGTCACATGAATTCCACCACATAGGTTGGGTTCCCTTCAAGTATTGAGAGTGCTTGATTGTATTGACACCCCAAGGATTAACGATTGAGGGATTACACGAAGCTAACGAGTTAGTGGAATCCAAAATTGTGTTTTCCAAACGGGAATCTCAACTATCTTTTTATTTTTGTTCATCTTGTCTTTGTTTGTAAATCGTATCCAATCCTCGATCCATGGCATCTCTTGGTATCAGAGACTAGATTGGATCGATCTACACTTTCCATTTCATTCCAAATATTCCAAAAATTCAAAATATAAGTTTCTGTGTACTGTTCACTCCAAACCCGTTTTGCTCAGGCAACATTCTCTGAATTCTGAGTTCATATTCGGTTTTGTTGGGTCGATTACATAGAGATTCATATAAAATTCGAAAAATTTGGCCAAGGAATTCAATTTCTATGAATTTTTGAAGTTCTTGCCAATTTTTCACCCAAAAACAATTTTTCCTCCAACTTTTTGGGTTGTTCTTGTGTTTCACCTCCCATTTGGAAGCATATTCCATTGGGCAACATCAAAATCATCAAATCCCAAGGGGTTATGCTGCCCAAATTTTTCCCAAAACCCATTTTCCACCAAAATCCATTTCCAAAACCCTAAAGAAAGTTCATCCTGCCTTCTGTCCCGAAATTCTGGTAACAGGTCCTTTGCAATTTTTCAAATCTGATTCCACCATCTTGTTCCTCTCGTCGAGTAGATAGGTTTGCATATAAAGAACATCAAAAACGGACATTGGGAGCCCAAGTTATGGCCATTTGAAGATTCTAGCATTGTTCTTGATGTTCTTCACCAAAAATCCAAAAATTCTCATGTTTTGCTCTTTGATCTTGTGATTTGTTGTTATTACTCACTGTGTGGATTACTTTTGCATTAATTGTTGGTTTGTATGCTTAATTGGTTATTATGCAAGCTTAATCCGGAGTGTTGAGTGTTATTGAGTGTTGGGATAAATTTAGGGTTTGTTCTTTTGTTCATAGTGTTTTTATTTTGTTCTTGAGTGTTCTTGAATGTTCTTGAGGGTTGGATGAACATCATATGGTCTTCAAGTGTGTTCTTGAGTATTTTTGTTTGATCCAACAAGCATATTGCAAGGGTGTTTACGGAATTTCGTTGAGGACAAAGTTTGTAAGGGTTGTACAAGGACTTGTACTAGAAAGGGTTGGCACTTAAAACCCCATTTTATTTTTTGAATTGTGCCCTACAACAAGGAGGCAAGCAAAGGAAATTGGGGACTTAATTACTGAAAAGGGAAAGAAAGGCAAAACACTCCAAAATCTCGTTGGCCATACCACATTTTGAATTGGGTGGGCCCCACGCGTGACTAGCTCACGTTGAACACTTCTTTTCCAATCCTGCTCGTCCGAAATCGTGGGAAACCCTATTTTCTTTTGCCCAAGGGGACTCAACAATTCGATATTGAATTCCAACAAATGGGTCTCTTGAATTTGATTATGCAAAATTTGGTTTAATTAATTGGGCAATTATTTTATTGTTCAAATTAGTTAAATTAAATTGGGTATTTAACTTACTGTGCGATTTCACTGTTTTAAATCACGAACGATCTATCGGGTTGAAGTTCCGTCAGTGCTTAAACTTGACAGTGGAATTCCCCGAAGAATAAGTGCTTGCACCGTTCCTCTGATTTATTTCACAAATCACAGAGTTGAAGCTCCGTCTGCAATTGCAGATAGTGGAGTTCCTCAACAGTAATTAATTACCCGGGCCACCCTTGATCGCAGCTTGATAGCAGTCGATTGTAATTATTGGGTTTGTGTGTGAGGCAAATATTTGTGAGATTTCGAGTGTTTTATTTTGTGAGGTTTACTTTACACTTTAAAATTGCGAGGAATCGGATTTATTGCTTGCAGGCTGATTAAAATTGCGAACTATAAATTGTGCACTGCAATCACACACAGAATCTGTGCTTTTCATTGATAGAGTCGAACTCTGCATTCTGATTCTTGCATTGTGCGTCCCATATTTTTATTCCTCTCACCATCTGTCATTGGGTGATACGATTGAGCATTATCCGATTTATTTGGAACCAACCGGTGGAGAATTCGGACCTACAAAGAGAGATAGAGTTGCGAGATCACTCTACATATTTCAGTTGATTTTCTAACCCATTATACATATATCTAGTTCTGTTTTGCTTTGTTTTTCTGATATGGCAGGTACTTCTGACCCAGCTATAATGGAATTACTGAGGAGCCTGAACGCAAACGTGGTGTCCATGAAGCAAGATATTGATGCCAAGTTTGAGCGACTGGAAGCCCTGATGGATTCTTTTATTGGTGAGGTGCGAGAGACGAGATCGGAAATTAAAGGAGTACAAGTGGAAAATTCTTTTCAGCTACCAAGGATAAAATCTTATCATTTTTCCACCTTGAAGATATCCGAAGAGCCCAAAATCTCTGAGCAACAAGGATCACCAGATGATTACAAAATTGATGGATCATATTCTGAATATGTTGATCAGTTTTGGGAACATGCTGAAAATTTGAGGCCTAATGACATGGATGTCATGACACATGGCATCATGATTCCCTACTTCCCGGAAGGGCCGGTTTCGAAGGCACGAATAAAGAAGTTTATTAATTCAGTTTCTTTATTTTTATTTCAGGAAGCAGATAAACTGGAACCGAAGATGGAGCCCAAATTGAAGCTGCTGATGCAGGCAGAAGAATACCGGAAAGGCCCGGGTCTCATTAATTTGGGACCCACCTTTTCCCACTGAATCCGGAAGAAAGGAGGCCTCGAGATGCACAGACAGATCAAAACAGCATAAGGAGGTCAAATGGAGGGCCCCACCGCCGTCGCCGTCGTCGCCGCGTCACCGGAACAGTCGCCGGAGCTCCGGCGAGGTTGCTGGAACTTGGCCGGAATCTGGTCGGATAGTCAGCTGGAACAGTGGTCGGTCAACGGAGTCAACGCCGGAACAGGAACGGAGGGCCCCACCCGGAACAGTTCAAAATTCTTAAGTATGGGAATTACGACGCTAAACCAACACTACGGCGCTATCGATTGCATCGTCAATTACGTATAGCGTCATCCTGAAGAAATGGAGGAAGAAGAAGCCTACGGCGCTACACCACCCTACGGCGCTATCCTTAGCGTCGTCATCAGGGATAGCGCCGTAGTCACTCCAGGAGCTTTCCCTTTGCAGATCCGCCCTACGGCGCTATCATTTAGCGTCGTCACTAAGGATAGCGTCGTAGTCACACCCGGAGCTCCCCTTTTCGCAAATCATCTCTACGGCGCCAAACAAGGTCGACGACGCTAGCCATGTATAGCGTCGTACCAGTAGTATAGCGTCGTACAGTGTCCAGTTTACTTGTTTCCTTGTATCCAGTTTGTTGAAAACATTGCTAGGGTTGTTTAATCTAGTTTTATGGGCTTCCTCTATATATATGAGGTCCCCAAGCATTTGTAATCACTTTGATATTTTTGAACAACTCATTTCATTGAATCAAAGTCACTTTTCTCTCTTGAGAGCCAACACTTGGTTCTCAACACTTTGTGAGTAAACCCTAGGTTCACCCACACCATTGGAGATTGGAATTTGCTTCAATGGCCACAATGGAAGATGCACTCATGAAGGTCATTTGTCTTGGGTAGATCCCTCTTCCCTTGACCTTACTTAGTCCCCTTCTTCCATAAATTCCCCTATCCTTTATTTTTAGTTATTGTTTTGTGTCCTTGTTCATCTCCTTCATCCGAGGACCAACTTAGCAAGCAAACCGATCCATGGCATCAATTTATTTTGGTATCAGAGACATTGTTTGCTAGTTGGTAGGATTATCTTCACACACCAACACTCACCATTTGGAAGCATATTCCATTTGGCAACATCAAATCCTCCATTCCTAAGGGGTTATAATGCCCAAATTTTTCCAAATCCACATCCTTCACCAAAAAACCCTAGAAAAACAACATTCTGTCCACTTTTTCCATTTTCTGATTTTTGTCCCTTTGAGATTTTGTAGTATCTGAATCCATATTCTTAATCCTCATCTCAAGAGCTTTCCATTGGTGTATGATTCATCCCAATCCGAGTTCATATGCCCAAGTTATGTTCATTTGAAGATTCATGAATGTTCTTCATGTTCTTCATCCAAAATCCAAAAATATCATATGTTTTGCTTTTTGATCCTTTGATTTTGTGTTTATATGTTTTTTTTTTCATGTGTTTGAACATCAATGTATGGATATAGCATCATTTCCCAAGCATATTGAGCATTGAACACAAGTTGGTTGAACAAGTGCCCTAGATTGCTCTCTATTTTCACTTTCTGGACATTTTGGTTGTTGTTCATTGGGGGGAATCGGGTCTGCTATACCTCCAAGGGTCTGATTTACACATTTTGGGTGTTAGAAATCCATTGGAAGTGGTTTCAAGGTGTTTGGAGCTCATTTGGTCGATCAAATCGCAAAAACAAAAAAACTGCCACTGTGAGTCCGAATCTGCAGCAAAGTTTGGATGTTCATAACTTCTTGAGTTTTATGAGTTTCTTGATGAATCTTCAACCAAATTGAAGCCCTTTGAGGGCTGAATCCATAGCAATTTGAATCAAGTATTTTGGACAAGTATTGACAAAGTTATGACCACTTTTGTACCAATTGCCTAAAAGCTGGCGGCACCATTAAACCCTAGCGCGTGAGCGCGCGTGAGTACAGGAATAGTACCACTTTTGCATTATTTTGTCCCCTAACTCACTCATAGTCACTATCATTTTGATCCCATTTGTCCTTGGTACCATTGGGAGGGTTAAAAACCACCAAATTCACATAGTGCCAAACCTGCCAGCCTCCAAATCAATTGGGATTGAGTGTTTTGAGTGCAAAAGTGAGCCACCAATATTTATTTGGGATTCCGGGCACATATATTTTTAGTAATACAATAAAGTGGATATCTGACTAGCACAATTGTTCCTCTGAACATAGTTCACGAACACCGAGTTGAAGTTCCGCCTATTATAAAGGCATTGGAATTCCTCTCATGAGTTGTGATACCTAGCCGAGAAGCTACTTGAGTATTACGTCTTTTTCCCGAGTGTTATTTTTCGGCGAGCTTACTCATATATTTGGGATCAATCAAGGACATAACCAATTTGGAAGGACTGTGAACGTTGATAGCAATTGCACTAATCATCAACTTGTGCTCAATTATCATTTGCATTGCATATCACATACATATCATAGCGCCCTTTGATTGAGTCGAGCACTTCATACTGCTTCGTGATTTGTGCGTCACAATTATTTCTCTTCTTTGCATCTAATTGGGTCATTGAGCAGGTGAATTTCGACAGTGGTGTCTGGGCCAAGGGACTGAAATCAAGAGGAATATCTGCGAGTTCACTCTACATATTTCTGTTTATTTTCTAACATTTTATATCTATACCTAGTTTGTCTGTTTTGCTGAGATGGCAGGTAACACAGGAGCAAGTCTTGATGATATCATGGAAATACTAAGGAGCATGAATCAGAAGCTGGACAACCATTCTACTTCTATTGGGACCAATGCTGCTAACATCGCTACAGTTAATGAACGGATGAATGGACTTGTTGAGGATATTGGAGAGCGTATCCGGTTTCAAAATACTGTGATACAACAGGAATGTCAGAGGTTGGTTGAGAAGAGACTCGAGGAGGCCTTCTACAACGCACCCTCTCCCCAAAATACGACTCCTCCAGCTCCGACTGTGACTCCATCCAATCCAGTAAACGCAAATGCGCCGGAAAGCAGCAGCGGAGTATCCCGAGCAGACATGCAGGCAGCAGAGGACGCTATAGAAGAACAAGAGCTGCAGTTCGGACAGTTCAACCGAATGTCGGGGCCGAACTCCAGTGCACGGCACCGATTGCATCCATCATTGCTGCCGACGGCCTCAGGACAGTCCGATTTCACAAGGCAGCCCGATTTTCCAGCAAATGATCCACTGTCAATGCCTCCTCCACCTGCCACAGCACCTGCACCTCAAGGATTTATGCCACAACCACAGCCACCCATTGCCCGACAAAGATTAGAGTTTGAGCCAGCTGTAGATCCTGTTGAATTCCTTGATTGGAAACATTCTATGGAGATGATCTACAACTGTCACAATTATTCTGATTTTAAGAAGGTACAATTGGCTGTGACTGAGTTTAAGGATTATGCTCAAGTATGGTGGCAAAAGTACTGTACTGGAAACCAGGTAGCAGGACAACCACAAGTGACCAATTGGGAGTATCTCTTGCACATCATGGAACAGAGATTTGTACCGCATACATATAAGCCAGATATGTACAAGAAGCTCATTGCTCTCACTCAAGGGTCCAAAACTGTGGAAGAATACTACCGGGAGATGGAGTTGTTGTTAATGCGATCTCAGATTAATGAGGATCCATTAATAACTCTTACCAAATTTGCACACCATCTGAGGCCGGAAATACACGAAGAAATGGAGATGCGAGGCTACATCAACATCACTGACTTAGTTAGGAAAGCTTCTAGGTTCGAGATGCAGCTTAAGAAGAAGGTTCCTCGCCTACCTCCATCTGGGAACTACAATCCGAACAAGCCATGGTTAATCCGACCACCGCAAGGGTATAAGCCGCCACAGCAGCAGCCGCACAGGAATGATCAGGGTCGTGACCGACCAAGAGGTTTCGAATTAGGGAAGAATTTTCGGGAATACAACCGAGATGACAGAAATAGACCACCAGTCCGAGAGCAGAATCAGAATCCACCCGCACGGGATCAAAGAGAAGTCACATGTTGGAAATGCGGGAAAAGAGGCCATTATGCAAATGCGTGTCCCAATCCCAAAAGGATTGCGATTATCAAGAGTGGTGATGAGACAAGAGCCATACAGGAAGTGGAACCTGGAGTCTTTAGGATTTATGATTCTGATGAAGAGCCTGAATATGATGGTGAAGACCCGAAGCAATTTCAGGTTGAGGATCCAACCAATCCAGAGGTGGACTATACTGAAGAGGAGGATATCAACATGCTTGTGGCTATGAGAGCATTGAATGCCGACAGAGGGACTGAGACTGTAGACAACGAACAAAGGGAGAATCTCTTTCATTGTCGTTGCACTATATTAGGCAATAATGCTACTTTAATTGTTGATAACGGCAGTTGCACTAATGTTGTCAGTTTGTACACTGCTCGCAGGTTACAACTGCCCGTTGAAGAACATCCCAAGCCATATCTCCTCCATTGGATGAACAACAGTGGAAACACCAAGGTCACCCAACAAGCGTGGGTCCCCATCACCAAAGGAACTTACTCCGAGAAGGTGTTATGCGACGTCGTCCCGATGAACGCATGCCACGTCTTGTTAGGCCGACCGTGGTTATTCGATAAGGATGCCACCTATAGAGGCAAATCCAATGTTTTGTACTTTAAGCATGGACAAAAGGACTATTTGTTTAAGCCTCTGCCTGTAAAACTTGTGAGACTTGACCAGGAGAAGCTCAGAGCGAACATGGCAAAAGCGGAAGAGCTTGCCAAGGCCATAGCCAAGGGCAAGGCCAAGGTGGGCCAGACCTCCGCGGAAACAAATGATGAAAGTCAGTGTCTGATACTGACCAAAACAGAATTTAAGCAAGCAGCGCTAGAACCTGGCTTTGCAGGTCACTGTTTTCTTGCTTTAATTAAGCCTGATGAATCTGCTAATAGAACTGCCAATATTGCACCTGAATTGTCTGAAAATTTTGCTAGGATGCTTGAACGCAACAAGGATGTATTTCCTGAAGAGGTGCCTGCCGGACTGCCACCACTTCGAGGCGTGGAGCACAGGATCGACTTCATGCCCGGAGCATCTATTCCTAACCGACCCGCCTACCGTATGAATCCTGAGGAAACGAAGGAAATTCAACGACAGGTTCAAGGTTTGCTTGAGAAGGGCTGGGTTCGGGAAAGTTTATCACCGTGTGCCGTCCCAGTGCTATTAGTGCCAAAGAAAAATGGAGAATGGCGGATGTGCATCGATTGCAGGGCTGTCAACGCCATCACTATCAAATACCGCCATCCTATCCCTCGTCTGGACGACATGCTCGATGAACTTGGTGGTGCAAGCTTGTTTTCGAAGATTGATCCGAAGAGTGGCTACCATCAGATCCGGATGCAACCCGGAGATGAATGGAAGACAGCTTTTAAGACGAAATTCGGTCTTTATGAATGGCTTGTCATGCCATTCGGCCTCACTAATGCACCTTCCACGTTTATGCGTTTGATGAACGAAACATTGAGACAATTCATTGGCAAATTTGTTGTAGTTTATTTTGATGATATCCTTGTCTATAGCTGCACTGAATCTGATCACATTGCTCATGTTCAACAGGTTTTGAATAAACTACGAGAAGTGCGACTGTACGCAAATTTCGAGAAGTGCACCTTCTGTGTTCCGGAGGTCACATTCTTGGGATTTGTGGTGGGCAAGGATGGGCTTAAGGTTGATGAATCAAAGATCAGGGCCATTTCTGAATGGAAGCCGCCGACCAATGTGCACGAAGTCAGAAGTTTTCTAGGTCTAAGCGGATTCTTTAGGAGATTTGTCCCTCAATTCAGTGTGATTGCCGCCCCAATCACATCACTGCTCAAGAAAGAGAATCCTTTTAAGTGGGGGCCGGCACAACAGAAAGCCTTCGATGAACTTAAGGAAAAACTGACCCATGCACCGGTGTTGGGATTGCCGAACTTCGAATTGCCATTTGAAGTACAAAGTGATGCATCGGGAACAGGAATGGGAGCCGTACTGTTGCAAGAAGGACGACCGATAGCATATTACAGCGAAAAGTTCAGTGGAGCGCAATTGAATTACTCCACTTATGATAAGGAATTGTATGCTATAGTACAAGCTTTAAGGACATGGCAGCACTACCTCCGAGGCCGAGAGTTCATCATTCATACTGATCACGAGACACTTAAGCACATCAAGGTTCAAGGTCAGCTGAGCAAGCGACATGCCCGATGGAGCACGTTTATTGAGACCTTCCCGTATGTGATCAAGTATAAGAAAGGCAAAGACAATGTGGTTGCAGATGCGCTGTCCCGAAGACTAGCGTTGGCATCATTTGCAACAATTAAGCTATTTGGATTTGAGCAAGTCAAGACTCAGTATGCCACTGATGAAGACTTCAAGGAAATTTTCAAGCTGACAGAACAGAAGGGGTACAAGGAGTACTGCCGCCTACATGGATTTCTTTATTACGGTAACAGGTTATGCATTCCAAGGGGATCCATTAGGGAGTTGCTGATTCAGGAAGCTCATGGGGGAGACCTCATGGGACACTTTGGAAAGCATGCAACTATGGGAGTACTTTCAGAAAGATTCTACTGGCCAGGAATGCAGAAACAGGTTTCTGACTACATTGCAAAGTGTCTGGTCTGTCTGAAGGCCAAATCAACTGTGAAGCCTCATGGTTTATACCAAGCATTGCCTGTGCCCCAAGGACCCTGGCTGGACATCTCGATGGACTTTGTACTTGGGCTACCACGAACCGCCAGAGCTAAAGATTCGATTTTTGTGGTAGTGGACCGTTTTTCCAAGATGGCACATTTTATTCCATGTGCAAAGACCAATGATGCCCGCCACGTAGCCAAACTGTTCTTCAGAGAGGTGGTACGTCTTCACAGAGTACCTAAGACAATCGTATCTGATCGAGATACAAAATTTATGAGCTATTTTTGGAAAGGATTTTGGAGAGAGATGGGCACACAACTACTGTTCTCAACATCTTACCATCCTCAGACTGATGGTCAAACGGAGGCAATCAACAGAGTATTGGGGAATCTGCTCAGAATCATCACATCCTCCAACTCAAAAAGCTGGGACGAATGTCTGCCACACATAGAGTTTGCATATAACAGACACGTCCATAGTGCCACTCATGTATCTCCATTTGAAGTTGTGTATGGTTTTAACCCGCTAACCCCAGTCGATCTCCTGTCACTACCTTGTAGTGAGCATCTTAACTTTAATGGCAGGGACAGGGCAACAGCGATCAAGAACCTACACAAGGACGTGCGCGAAAGTCTGGCGAAAGCTGCTGAGAGCTATGCCAAATATGCCAATCGTGGCCGGAAGAAGCTGATCCTGAAACCCGGAGATTGGGTCTGGGTTCATCTCCGAAAGGAGAGATTCCCAGCCCAAAGACATGGAAAACTCGCTCCCCGCGGAGATGGACCATTCAAAGTGTTAGAAAGGATCAATGAAAACGCTTATAGGATTGAACTACCTTCTCACTACAATGTTCATCCTACATTCAATGTTGCAGACCTTTCTCTATACGAGCGGGATGAGGAGTTTGAAACTGATCGGTTGATGGATCAACCTCCCCAAGGGGGTGGGGATGACATGGATGTCATGACACATGGCATCATGATTCCCTACTTCCCGGAAGGGCCGGTTTCGAAGGCACGAATAAAGAAGTTTATTAATTCAGTTTCTTTATTTTTATTTCAGGAAGCAGATAAACTGGAACCGAAGATGGAGCCCAAATTGAAGCTGCTGATGCAGGCATAAGAATACCGGAAAGGCCCGGATCTCATTAATTTGGGACCCACCTTTTCCCACTGAATCCGGAAGAAAGGAGGCCTCGAGATGCACAGACAGATCAAAACAGCATAAGGAGGTCAAATGGAGGGCCCCACCGCCGTCGCCGTCGTCGCCGCCGTCACCGGAACAGTCGCCGGAGCTCCGGCGAGGTTGCTGGAACTTGGCCGGAATCTGGTCGGATAGTCAGCTGGAACAGTGGTCGGTCAACGGAGTCAACGCCGGAACAGGAACGGAGGGCCCCACCCGGAACAGTTCAAAATTCTTCTAAGTATGGGAATTACGACGCTAAACCAACACTAGGGCGCTATCGATTGCGTCGTCAATTACGTATAGCGTCATCCTGAAGAAATGGAGGAAGAAGAAGCCTACGGCGCTACACCACCCTACGGCGCTATCCTTAGCGTCGTCATCAGGGATAGCGCCGTAGTCACTCCAGGAGCTTTCCCTTTGCAGATCCGCCCTACGGCGCTATCATTTAGCGTCGTCACTAAGGATAGCGTCGTAGTCACACCCGGAGCTCCCCTTTTCGCAAATCCTCTCTACGGCGCCAAACAAGGTCGACGACGCTAGCCATGTATAGCGTCGTACCAGTAGTATAGCGTCGTACAGTGTCCAGTTTACTTGTTTCCTTGTATCCAGTTTGTTGAAAACATTGCTAGGGTTGTTTAATCTAGTTTTATGGGCTTCCTCTATATATATGAGGTCCCCAAGCATTTGTAATCACTTTGATATTTTTGAACAACTCATTTCATTGAATCAAAGTCACTTTTCTCTCTTGAGAGCCAACACTTGGTTCTCAACACTTTGTGAGTAAACCCTAGGTTCACCCACACCATTGGAGATTGGAATTTGCTTCAATGACCACAATGGAAGATGCACTCATGAAGGTCATTTGTCTTGGGTAGATCCCTCTTCCCTTGACCTTACTTAGTCCCCTTCTTCCATAAATTCCCCTATCCTTTATTTTTAGTTATTTTTTTGTGTCCTTGTTCATCTCCTTCATCCGAGGACCAACTTAGCAAGCAAACCGATCCATGGCACCTAATCAGCATCGTTTGCATTTATTAGAAAAATTAATTTTGCCTGATAAAATGCACACTGATTATGGTAAATTTCACTACGCTGGTAGAATTCCTATGATTCACATGCGCTATTTAATATTTTATTTGGAACTGAAAGGATTCCAAGTGCACATGCGAGCTCATCATTTCCCGCCATCAAAGTGGAGATCCTTCCGAGGCCGTAAAAGAGCATCAATAAATTGTGAAGATCTGTCTAGAGCCAAACATATGGAGTATAATCCAGGTGATCATGTTCCAATTCTTGAGAATTTCAAATCTGATTTTAAAAGAACGATGACTGCTGCATCTGATGAAAATAACTATTTTGGTAGGAATTTTATTTCCGGAGCAGATACCGTGAGCAGTCTGCAATTTATTCTCAAGGGAGACTCAGAGCATTATCTTTGCATTTTAGGGTCAAAATTTGTTGTTGATCCGACCGGTGTAATTTCTTGCCTAGCTTTGGAGTCCAAAGCTCTTGAAGGGGGAGAGGATGCCATGGGAGTCCGGATCAACCAACCCGACCCGAGTGACAGAGGATACGATCCGGATATGTGGAACATGAGGAATGGTATTTTGAGTTATCCGGATGAATTATTTATGAAGAAAGCAGAGGAATTGGAGCTACTCATAGAAGGAAAGCCTATTGGAGTCCCACCGGAATCACGCCGGAGTTTCACCGGATTATCGCTGGAATTCTTCCAGAATCCGGCGGGTCAACGTCGGTCAACGCCGGAGGTCAACAAGTCAATGGCGGACAGTGGGCCTCCATGGCAAGTTGAATCAAATCCAAATGATGTTGGAATTAATTCAAGAAGTGCTCCATTGGGCTCAAGCCATTTAAAGCCCAACTTCCAATTGGCCCAGCAACACTCCCTTAGGCCCAAGCCAACTCCTGCAACCCACATCATCCTGCCCGGCCCAATCCACCAGCCCACATTCCTTCCCTCACCCGGCCCAATACCACCAGCCCATCTCCCATACATTATTCCAGCCCAACACTCCCTCACACCCACACACCGGCCCAATCCAACACTCCCTCAATCGGCCCAACCCCCAACAACTCATCTCCTCCAACTCGTCACCCTCCTTCAGCCGGCGAGCCTCTCCGATGAACTGAGCTGCTCCGGCAACGACCAACATAGCCGCATCAATCATCCTCATCAACTGCCATCATCTTTCCCTCATCGGCCTCCATTTTCCCCGGCGACGTCGTCTTCGTCAATCCCCACCATCATCCCGTCATCCAGCCGGCAGCCCCGCCACCTCATCTTCTCCGGCCATCACTTCCCTCCTTGGCCACATATTCGGCTGCTGTTCACCATCTCCACCACCGTCCCGCCGTGTCCGTCTTCGTCTCCAACATCCATCATCTTCACATCGCCGGCCACCTCCGTCTGTCACCTTTTCCAATCAAGAGAAGACCCTACTTTCCCTCCCCGGAAAAGAGCCCAAGCGACTGCCCTCATCCTCCACGAGTCGCCGACAGTCCTGTCCAACTCCATCGACTTCAACAAGCCCTATATCTTGTCTCCGGCGAGCCCCGAAAGCCGCAACTATGCCGATGAACAAAACCCCGATTCGCCGCCATATGTTTTCCAGCAGCTCCGGCCACCTGTGCGACGAAGAAGAAGAGTGGCCGCTACCTCCATTCAACTCTCTGTCACTCCACCCCGAGATAGCTAACTCCGGCCAAGTGCTTCACCTCCTCCGGTCACCTTCTCCGACACTCCGGCCATCGCTACCATGCCTCCAACCAAGAGCTTTGACCAAGACTCTCATCTCCATCCTCAATTCACGACGCCAACCACTGTTCGCACTATAGCGTCGTACTTGCTTCAGCGTCGTCCCTCCGAGAAGCTGTTCAGCATCGTACCTCCATGGCTGCTTAGCGCCGTATCCGAGAGGCTGTATAGCGCCGTCCCCGAGAGCCTCGCATCATCCTCTCCTTTAGTGTCATCCGATCGACTAGCGCCGTAGCTACTTCCTCTAAGGTGTAGCGCCGTAGTACGGATCAGTGCAAGGGAGCTCCCATTTTCAAATTGCACTGTTGGCCTTTCCCTTGGGAGGGCCTGGGACCTCGAAGACCAGCTGGAAGGGAGTATTTAATTCCTACCCAGGGGACCTTAGCTCCCGTCCCTCTCTACGCTAGTCCCCGAATTTCCCAAACAATTGTACACTACGACGCCAACCCCATTTTGTTGTCTCTCGTTGGCTAGCGTCGTAGTTACTATTATTTTCAACACTAGTTTTATTTTCTAGGGTTGTTTAATTGCTTATGCTAGTTGTTTTATTGCTTGTAATTTGGGATGCCTATAAATAGGCCCTCCCCAACACTTTGCCATTTACCTTTGAAATGAATATGCATTGAAGAACACTTGGGAAGTGTTGTGTGTGTTGTTTGAAAGGTCACATGAATTCCACCACATAGGTTGGGTTCCCTTCAAGTATTGAGAGTGCTTGATTGTATTGACACCTCAAGGATTAACGATTGAGAGATTACACGAAGCTAACGAGTTAGTGGAATCCAAAATTGTGTTTTCCAAATGGGAATCTCAACTATCTTTTTATTTTTGTTCATCTTGTTTTTGTTTGTAAATCGTATCCAATCCTCGATCCATGGCAGTCGGTAAAACGGTGCTCGTCGGGGGCATTTCGGTAAAACGGTGCCTGTCGGGTTGCCTGTCAGTAAAACGGTGCCCGTCGGGTGGCCTATCGGTAAAACGGTGCCCGTCGGGGGTATTTCGGTAAAACGGTGCCCGTCGGGTCGCCTGTCAGTAAAACGGTGGCCGTCGAGTGGCCTGTCGGTAAAACGGTACCCGTCCGGGATATTTTGGTAAAATGGTGCCCATCGGGTGGCCTGTCAGGAAAACAGTGCTCGTCCGTTGGCCTGTCGGCAAAACAGTGCCCGTCGGGTGGTATGTCGGTAAAACGGTGCCAGTCAATAAAACGGTGCCCGTCGGGTGGCATGTCGGTAAAACGGTGTCCGTCGGGCATGTCGGTAAAACGGTGTCCGTCGGCTGGCCTGTCGGCAAAACAGTGCCCGTCGGGTGGTATGTCGGTAAAACGGTGCACGTCGGGTGGTATGTCGGTAAAATGGTGCCCGTCGATGAAACGGTGCCTGTCGGATGGCTTGTCGGTAAAATGGTGCCCGTCGGGCATGTTGGTAAAACGGTGCCCGTCGGGTGGCCTGTCGGCAAAACAGTGCCCGTCGGGTGGTATGTCGGAAAAACAGTGCCCGTCGGGTGACCCGTCGATAAAACAGTGCCTGTCGGGTGGCCTGTCGGTAAAACGGTGCCCATCGGGGACATTTCGGTAGAAAGGGGCCCATCGGGTTGCCTGTCTGTAAAACGGTGCCCGTCGGGTGGCCTGTCGGTAATACGGGGTCCGTCGGGTGGCTTGTCGGTAAAATGGTGCCCGTAGGGTGGCCTGTCGGAAAAATATTGCCCGTCGGGCATGTCGATAAAACGGTGCCCGTCGGGTGACCTGTCGGTAACACGATGCCCGTCGGGTGGCCTGTCAGTAAAACGGTGCCGTCGGGTGGCCAGTCAGTAGGACTGTGCCCGTCCGGTAAAACGGTGCATGTCGATGGCCTGATGGTAAAACGGTACCCGTCGGTGACCTGTCGGTAAAACGGTGCCCGTTGGGGGCATTTCAGTAAAACAGTGCCCGTCAGGTGGCCTATCCGTAAAACGGTTCCTTTCGGGTGGCCTTTCGGTAAAACGGTGCCAGTCGGGGGTATTCGCTAAAACGGTGCCCATGGGGTGGCCTATTAGTAAAACGGTGCCCTTCCGGTGGCCTGTCGGTAAAACGGTGCCCTTCGGGTGGCATATCGGTAAAACAGTGCCCGTCGGGGGTATTTCGGTAAAACGGTGCCCGTCGGGTGGCATGTCGGAATAACAGTGCCCGTCGGGTGGTATGTCGGTAAAACGGTGCCTGTCGGGTGGCCCGTCGATAAAACGGTGCCCGTCGGGTGGCCTGTCAATAAAACGGTGCCCATCGGGGGCATTTCGGTAATAGGATGCCCGTCGAGTGGCCTGTCAGTAAAACGGTGCCCGTCGGGGGTATTTCGGTAAAACATTGTCCGTCGGGTGGCCTATCGGCAAAACAGTGACCGTCGGATGGTATGTCAGTAAAACGGTGCCTGTCGGGTGGCCCGTCGGTAAAACGGGGCCCGTTGGGTGGTATGTCGTTAAAACGGTGCCCGTCGGGTGGCCCGTCGATAAAATGGTGCCCGTCAGTGGCCTGTCTGTAAAACGGTGCCCTTCGGGTGGCCTGTCAGTAAAACGGTGATCGTCGGGAGTATTTTGGTAAAACGGTGCCCGTCGGGTCGCCTGTCAGTAAAACGATGGTCGTCGAGTGGCCTGTCGGTAAAACAGTACCCGTCGGGGGTATTTCGGTAAAACGGTGCCCGTCGGGTGGTCTGTCAATAAAACGGTGCCCGTCGGATGACCTGTCGGCAAAACAGTGCCCATCGGGTGGTATGTCGGTAAAACGATGCCCGTCGGGTGGCCCGACGATAAAACGGTGCCCATCGGGTGGCCTGTCAGTAAAACGGTGCCCGTCGGGGGCATTTCGGTAAAAAAGTGCTCGTCGGGTAGCTTGTCAGTAAAACGGTGTCGTCGGGTGGCCTGTTGCTAATACGGTTGCCATGGATCCTTATGGATGATCGAAAAACAACAACAAAATCGAATCACGCGAAAACCTAAGCGGAGAAGAGATTGGAGAAGAAGAGTTGTGATCCGATGGATTTAACGAAAAACAATGCGGAATTGAAAAAGGATAGTGGACTTAGTCTCATGACAACGATCTCGATGGAAGCAACCAATGCCTTCTACATGGCCTCATCCACTCCAAATCGAGCAATCGACCGAGGGAACCTGAGGACGTCCATTCCTCGTCTCCACGAACAAAGCTACTCCAAGCTTCACCCGATTTCACGCCCTCACGTAGGCTAAACGTCTCTCATTTTCTCACCCTTCACAAGTGACGAAAATTGAAAGAAAAGAAGAAGGAATATTTCATTCCAAATGAGAAAAATCTCAAGTTTTACAAATGATCAAAAGGTACAAATGAATTCAAGTAAGCTCCTATTTATAGATGGAGGGAGGATAGGAGTGACCTATGATTACAAGTAAAGATGACCTTCTAAAATGGTAAACAAGTCATCTTGGAAGTTAAGCTCATACACTTAATGCCTTAAAAGTCAACAAAGGAAGTTACATATGACCTCCTCAAGAGGTAACAAGTTACTCCCTTGGTAGTTATAACCTCCTCAACAAGTTGCAAGTCATCTCAACTTCCTTTCCAAGCTACATCCCGCCATGTACCGAACTTCGCTCGCGATGTGATGAAGTGCTCGCGATATGTCCAGAACTTTGCTCGCAATATACTGAACCCTTTCTAGCGATATACTGAACATCGCATGGCTTGTGTCGGAATCCTCTCGCACTGTCCAGACTTCCCTCCTCGCTATATCACTTCTCTTCACGCGATGTGATGAACTTTTCTGAAACACGTTGCAAGCTTCCGAAGTCTCTTTTTACGCTTCTACTCGCCCTATACCTATAAAATACAAGAAAAGTCATAAGAACAAAGCACTTTTAAAGACATAGCATAGGAACAAAGCAAGGGAAAAGATATATCAAAAGACTAAGGCATGGAAGTGTTTTTCGGTTGTCCTTAACACCTTCAAAACAAGATTAGAAGTCACTAAGAGATGTTTAGTACTTAATCAAGTTCATAATCATGATTATCAAAGTATGATATATCATCCAAAACTAGTTTAAGGTTGTTTAAACTTGACTAGGTTTGTTTAAGGAAGATGTAATAGAAATCATGGTTTCTTGTCTCCCTTTCAAGACCCCTTTATTTAGCGTATGTTAAGGATACGTTTCCCGGAGTTCTAGAGCTCCGATTGAGGCGATTCAAAAGTCCACGCGATCCTTAGAACGTCGCCTTTCCAACCGAGCTTTGAATCTCATTTTCGGGAACGTTGAAATACGACGACGTGACCGAACAGCCTGCTGCCACGTGTGCTTCCTCTTGTTCTTCCTCAATTGAACTTCCTTGCTTCATATAATTCTCCAAGGCATGAATGAACTTATTGATTCGAGCTCTCGACTTTGGTCCTTCACCGAAATATGGGATTGCAATGTTGACCGTCGCGTTGACCGTCGGGGCATCCATGTCATCCCCTCCCCCTTGCGAAGGTTGAGCCATCAACCGTTCTTGCTCTTCGTCAGCCTTGTCGAAAAGAGAAAGATCAGCAACATTAAATGTAGCATTGATATTATAATCACCGGGCAACTCCAACTTATAGGCGTTGTTGTTGATTCGCTCAAGCACTTTGAAAGGTCCGTCTCCTCTTGGAGATAACTTGTTGCGTCTTTGCATTGGAAACCTTTCTTTCCTCATATGTACCCATACCCAATCACCGGGGTTTAAGACCAATTCTTTCTTCCCTCGATTTGCATACTTAGCATAAGTAGCAGCTGATTTCTCAAGGCTCTCCTTGACATTCTTATGCATCTCCTTAATAGCTCTAGCACGGTCTCTGCCATTAATATTCATATGCTCATTGCGTGGCAATGGCAACAAATCAGTAGGAGTAAGAGGGTTAAAGCCATAAACAACTTCAAAAGGTGACATATGAGTTGCACTATGTATATGGCGATTATAAGCAAACTCTATATATGGTAGACATTCGTCCCAACTCTTACTATTGCTATGCACAATTATGCGAAGCAAATTACCTAAAACCCGATTGACTGATTCTGTCTGACCATCGGTTTGTGGGTGGTAAGAAGAAGAAAATAACAACTTGGTACCAATCTCATGCCATAATGACTTCCAAAAGTAACTTACAAATTTAACGTCGCGGTCTGAGACAATCGATTTTGGTACTCCATGTAAACGTACCACCTCTTTAAAGAAAATCTTAGCCACATGGTGAGCGTCGTTGGTCTTAGCGCACGGGATAAAGTGAGCCATCTTGGAAAACCTGTCAACCACAACAAAGATAGAATCTTTAGCGCGTGCTGTTCTAGGTAAACCAAGTACAAAATCCATACTAATATCTAGCCAAGGCCCTTCTGGTGGTGGCAATGGCTTGTATAGCCCATGCGGTTTATGCGTAGATTTGGCCTTTAGACATGTGATACATTTAGAAATGTATGCAGCAACATCTTTCTTCATGCTCGGCCAATAAAATTTCTCTCCAAGTATTTCCATAGTATTGTTGACACCAAAGTGTCCCATTACACTTCCTCCGTGTACTTCTTGAATAAGAAGTTCTCTTAAAGAACATTTAGGAATACAAAGCTTATTTCCCTGATAGAGGTATCCTTCGAACCTGTAGAAATCCTCAAAACCATGTATTTCACATTTAAACCAAATATCTCCAAAATCTTGATCATTAGCATATAATTCCTTAATATGATCAAATCCAAGTAAATGCGTAGTAGCGTAAGAAATTAAAGCAAACCTTCTCGATAGTGCGTCGGCCACTACGTTTTCCTTACCCTTTTTATACTTTATGATGTAGGGAAAAGTATCAATAAATCCAATCCATCTTGCATGCCGTTTACTCACTTGCCCTTGGCTCTTCAAGTGTTTGAGAGTTTCATGATCCGTGTGGATAATGAATTCTCTTCCCATGAGATAGTGTTGCCAAGTCCGTAAGGCTCGCACAATAGCATATAGCTCTTTATCATAGGTTGGATAATTGAGAGCAGCTCCACCCCATTTCTCACTATGATATGCTACAGCTCTTCCATCTTGAAGTAGCACGGCTCCCATTCCTTTACCTGAAGCGTCACACTCAAGTTCAAAAGGAATATCAAAATTAGGCAATGCAAGTATTGGTGCACTAATCAATTTAGACTTTAATAGCTCAAATGCTTCCTGATGATGCGGCTTCCATATGTACGCGACATCCTTCTTCAGAAGTGAAGTAAGAGGCGCGGCAATGATGCTAAAATTAGGCACAAAGCGCCTAAAGAAACCACACATGCCAAGAAATCTCCAAATTTCTCCAACATTGGTAGGCGCGGTCCATTCTTGAATGGCCTTTACCTTTTCATTATCAACTTTCAAACCATCCTTGCTTACTACAAAACCAAGGAAAATAACTGACGAGGACGTCCCAACTTCAACAATCAATTTCATAAAGTCCAATCAAGGTGTATGCATCATGTTGACAAGGGAAGATGAAGATTAAAGCTTGGAAGAAGGAAAGAGACCATTTGGAGCTAAAGAGAAGAAGTTAGGACAACACCAAGACATGTCTACCTATGTTTCTATTACATGTGTAAAAACATTCTAGTTTAGATGTTTGCTTGTATATTCCTATTAGGTATGATCTCATTAAGACAAATGTATTGAGACATCCTAATACTAGGTTAACTAGGATAGTACTAGGTTTATGTCTTGGAGTTAGGTAAGCTTGTCATAGAGATGGTTGAGTTTGTTTGGAGTTGAACTTGTTGGGAGTTGAGGGGAAGTAGTAAGGGCCTTGTTTGGATGGATGGCCGCCCTCTTTTCCACTTTTTGGGCGTGCTCTTGGTCTTTAAAAGGCCATCACCCCACACTTGTATCATAGTTTTGGATTTTGGAAATTTGAATACACTTTGAGAGTTTGAGAGAAGATCTCTTGTTCTCTTGTTCTTCTTTGAGAGGTAGATAGAACCCTCAAAGATTCTACCCTTCCAACTCCTCCCAAGCCACGGCCGAACACCCTTCCACCACCACCCCTTGGCCGTGACACCTTGTGAGAAGAATGGCAAATCGGTTCCTCAAGTTAGCTTGTTGGGGTCGTGACGCGGGGATCGCTTGAAGGAGGCACCACGACGTCGATCTTGGAGAGCATCCATGGAGGCATATGGTTCGAACTAGAAGGGTCCGGGTCTCTTGCTTCTTGAAGATGTGGCCGAGAGCACATCCTTCTCCACCACCAAGTATTTTGTTCTTCTTTTGATCTTTGTTCTTCTTTTCTTTGGTTTGATCGAATTTCTCTTCTTTCCCCTCTTTGATCTTGATTTCGGATAGACACTTGAGATCCATGGCATTAATTTTGGTATCAGAGCCTAGTCTATTCGAAATAATCCGTGTCTAGTATAGTTTGTTGTTACCGCCATATTGCATGTTCTAGTGGCGGGTTAGATTTGATTTTTGGCTAGTTTTTTGTTGAATTCCATGTATTCTTGTTCTATGGAATGAATTTCCTTGTAATTTACCGTACCGCTTTCACCCCTACACTCGGATAAAACCCTTAATACTCAAATGACTTCTCGGGCTAGGTTTCACAAGGGTGCCAGTCCGATATCCATCTTATTGTATAAATACTCAAGTGGCTTCTCGGGCTAGGTTTCACTATTGTGCCAGTCCGATATTCACCTTATTGTATTAGTACTCAAAATATAAAATATGGTGGTGAATAGTAGCCAAAAATCACACTTGAACTGATAATTGCTCCCGGCTTTAGATCGCACCAGCTTGAAAACTTGCTGATTTTTGTTCTCCTTGGATGGATGGCCCACACTAATTAATGGTCAAGTACAAGCAATTAATTTCCGAACTTGATTGTTCTTTGACACTTAATCAATTAATCACTTCAAATGTCAACCTTGCTTTGGACCGGTTAATAGGATGCAATCTCACCAACTTCTTGTCCAACATGTAAAAACATATTCATGCAATCTTGAAGTCTTCATCCACCATTCATGAACACAAGAACATCAAGAACTTGTCAAGAACACTCACAAGAACACTCAATATTGTCTCATCCAACCCAAATAATCCCCACCGTTGTGTTTGGCTTGCTCAAATAATGTATTAAACTCCAATATTATGAAATACAAACACACACAATGGAGTACAAGGGTCCAAACAACAATAATAACAAAAGATGGCAGCAAGCACAAGAAGAAAACTTGAATATTTTGGTGATTTTCGGATTTATGTGAACAAGAACACCAAAACTTCAATCGGCCGTAACTTTTGATTCCGAAGTCCATTTTTGATGAACTTTATATATAAAAACATCTACTCGATGAGAGGAACAAGAATATGAAGTCAGATTTTGAATATTTTCAACAAGCTCTTACCAGATTTTCGGAAAAGTGGACAGCACCTACATTTAGGGTTTTTCGATGGATTTTTGGAGAAGATGAAGGGTGTGGAAAAATTTGGGTAGCATAACCCATTAGGAATGTATGAAGTATATATTACCAAATGGAATATGCTTCCAAATGGTGAGTTGCCATGGATCTCTTGGTTACTAACTTGCTTAAGAAACGATTAAAGAAGATTAAGAATAGATTAAGCGGAAGATTAAGAAAAAGGATGGAGAAAAACCGAAATGAAAATGAAGGGATAGGAAAGCTAAACCGCAATAAGAATCGTCGGGGGAAGCAACCAAAGTGTAGAAACCTTAACCTCAATCCAATCCTTCCACTCGAGCCTCGGTTTGATGATCAACAAGGGTAGCTTCAAGCCAATGTTGATGAATGTTTCCCAACAAACATACAAAGGTGTGTGAGAGGGGGTATGCTCTCGGGTGATCTTTTGTAAGAGAAATGATAATTTCATTCAATATGCCAAAAGATGTGTTACACATGTGGGGGAGGATATATATATATAGTCCAAGCCCATTAAACAAGCAAACTGAAGGTTTAAACAAGTTTAACAATGTTTAAAACAGGAGAAAATAAAGAGCAAGGAAGAAATATAAAAACTAGGTTGTTACCACGTGAGCCAACTTGTACGACATGATCCTCGTCTGGCGTCGTAGGTGGGTCTGGCGTCGTAAGTGGATTCTTGGCTTGGAGGGGGACGACGTGAGACTTACGACGCGGAGCATGGTTAGCGTCGTAGTGTCTCGGTTGGCGTTGTAAGCGTCGTCAGCCTTCAGTCCTCTCTTATGACACGAGGCGATTTTACGACATGAAATGAGGCTCGCGTCGTAGGCACTAGATAGCGTCGTAAGTGTCTCCTACGTTCCTTCTCTCTCCTGTACGACGTAAGCGGCCCTTACGACGTGGAACTGGTTTAGCGTCGTAGGTCTGGCTTAGCATCGTAAGTGTGCAAAATTCTTCTAACTCTCATTCGGTTGGGGCCCACTTCCTCCGATCACTGTTCCAGCGTTGACCGGAGTCGGCTAATTTTCCGGCAAAGTTCCGGTCAGATTCTGGTGACTTGGTCAGAGCTCCGGCGACGGCGACGGCCGTTGCGGTGGGGTCCACCTTCTTGACCTCATTATGCTGTTTTGGTCTGTAAGTGCATCTGGAGGTGACATGGATGTCATGACCCATGGCATCATGATCCCCTATTTCCCGGAGGGACAGGTTTCGAAGGCACGAATAAAGAAATTTATTAATTCAGTCTCTTTATGTTTATTTCAGGAAGCAGATAAACTGGAGCCGAAGAAGGAGCCCAAATTAAAGCTGCTGTTGCAGGCTGAAGAATACCGGAAAGGCCCGGGTCACATTAATTTGGGACCCACCTTATCCAACTGAATCCGGGAGAAAGGAGGCCTCGAGATGCACAGACGGATCAAATCAGCATAAGGAGGTCGAATGGAGGGTCCCACCCGGAACAGTTAGGAATTCTTCAAAGTTTGGGGAGCTACGATGCTGAACATCTACTACGACGCTGAGCAATAGCTACGATGCTATCCGTGGTCTACGTCGAAGGGCCTGTTCAACGTCATCACACAGGATTTCATTCAAGAGGAAGCCTACGACACTACACCCTCCTACGACGCTATCCTTGTACTACGTCGTCATTGAGGATAGCGTCGTAGTCACTCCAGGAGCTCCCCCTTCACGAATCCGCACTACGACGCCAGACGACCCCTACGACGACAGCCGCGTATAGCGTCGTATTTAGTGTAGCGTCGTACCGTGTCCAGTTTGCTTGTTTCCTTGTATCTGCTTTGTTTAAAACATTGGTAGGGTTGTTTAATTTGGTGCTTTAGGGTTTCTCTATATATATGAGGTCCCCTAGCTTTGTAATCACTTTGATATTTTGAACAACATAATTTTCATCAATCAAAGTCATTTCTCTTGAGAGCCAACACTTGGTTCTCAACAACTTTGGGTTTACCACTCAGTTCACACACACCATTGAAGATTGGAATTTGCTTCAATGGCCAAATCGGAAGATGCACTCATGAAATCCATTTGTCTTGGGTAAATCCCTCTTCCCTTGGATTTACTTAGTCCCCTTCATTCCGAAAATTCCCTTATCCTTTTATTTTCTTTATTTTGTTATTCTTATTCATTTCTTCTTCTTACTCTTCATCCGGTGACCAACTTAGTCAAACAAAGATCCATGGCATCAATTTATTTTGGTATCAGAGCCATTGTTTGCAAGTTGGTAGGATTTCTACAAACTTTTATTTCTTTTCTCATCCATATAAAATCACAAAACCCTAAAAATATTGTTCTCGGACTCACTGCCCAGATTTGTCATTTTGCTTGAGCCATTATTTTCCAAATCTGGTTGCATATTTGGATTTGTTGGTGTCTTTACTTAAATATTCATATAAGGATTGTAAATTTTGGCCAAGGGATCTAATTCCTAGGAATTTTTGAACTTTCGGCCAATATTTTGCAAAACTTGTGTGTTCTTGTGTTTTAGTCTCTTGAATCCGTGTATGAGTGTTTATGCATGATGATTGTGTGTTTAATGTATTAAATGTGGTAAATCTTGCATGAACAGTGGGTATTTTGGGGTTTGGTGAGTGAGGTGATTTGGACCAATCATTGAACATTGATGAACATTCATCTTGTTCTTGTTCTTGATTGATTTATGGTATTTGATCCATTTTGGTGTATAAGTCTTACTGTTCAACTCCAGTCCAAGGGGACAATTCTGTTAGAGAGAGTGCCATGGATCGAATATTAGAAACAATATTTGAACGAAAATGAAAGCTTACGAAGATGAGGGTGGAGATGAATATGATGATGAAAATGGTGATAAGAGAAGCTGCCAAACAAGGGGACCCGAACTCGAGCAGGGAGACACACTAAATGTGAAACAAAGCTCCTCCTTCAAGTGCATGCTTGGTTGATTCCATTCAAGTAGCTTCAAGACCTTGAATGAGTGAGATTAGCCAAAGGCCAAGTTCACAAAGGTTGAGAGCAAAATGCTCTCGGGTGACTTTGGGAGTGAATTTGCTTAACTTGCAAAGTTTGATATTCCAAAAGTGAATACAAAGTGTTTGAAGGGGGTATATATAGGCCCACCAAATTACATGGGTTTAAACAACCCAATTAGGGAAAATAAACAAGCTACTAGGGCTGAAGTATAAACTAGAAGAAAAACAAAAGATAGGCCCGAAAAACTAATCCTGACACGCGCTATGTCTTCATCACACGCGATGCTTCCTCCTTTATGCTATTTTGTTTCCACACTTGCATCTAGAGGTGTTTCCTTAGCTCGTGGTCAGTCTCGGGTTTCCGGATCCATACGAATGGATTCCGGTCCTTCTTCCGGTTGCCTCTGGAACTGGATCAGTAACATGCTCTTTATGCGGATTGATCCCGGTTCATGCTCATTGTTGATCTCTTCCTCCTCGAGCATTCGTGCAATCTGAGTTGTGAATCTTTTGGCTCTCTGCCTTGAGCATGGGCCATCTGGTATTAAGGCAAGCACTGTTCCGGCATCCATGCCATCCCCACCCCCTTGGGAAGGTTGATCCATCAACCGACTAGCATCCAACTCCTCGTCCCGTTCATAGAGTGAAAGATCTGCAACATTAAACACATGATTAATGGTATATTCAGAAGGCAATTCAATTTCATACGCATTATCATTAATCCGCTTCAACACTCTAAATGGTCCATCTCCTCGAGGGGAAAGTTTGCTCTGTCTTGCAGCTGGGAATCTTTCTTTCCTCATGTGTAGCCAGACCCAATCACCAGGCTTCAATAGCAGTCTTTTCCTTCCTCGATTGGTGTATTTGGCGTACATCTCGGCTGCTTTCACTAGGCTATCATTGACATCTTTGTGTAAGTCCTTAATTGCTCGTGCCATGTCCCTACCATTAACATTTAAATGCTCACTGCTAGGCAGTGGCAACTAATCAAGAGGGGTTAGTGGGTTAAATCCGTACACAACCTCAAAAGGAGACTTACCTGTCGCGCTATGCACATGGCGGTTGTATGCGAATTCAATATAAGGAAGGCATTCGTCCCAACTTTTGTAGCTTGAAGATGTGATGATTCGCAAAAGATTTCCTAACACCCTGTTTACAGCTTCTGTTTGTCCGTCTGTCTGGGGATGATAGGAAGTGGAAAACATCAACTTAGTCCCAATCTCTCTCCAAAGTGATCTCCAGAAAGAACTAACAAACTTCACATCACGATCAGAAACAATGGTCTTAGGAACTCCATGTAGACGCACCACCTCTTTGAAAAACAACTTAGCCACATGGTGAGCATCATTGGTTTTGTTGCAGGGAATAAAGTGAGCCATCTTGGAGAATCGATCCACCACAACAAAAATGGAGTCTTTGGCTCTCGCAGTCCTCGGTAAACCCATAACAAAGTCCATCGATAGATCTACCCAGGGCCCTTCGGGAATCGGCAAAGGTTGGTACAACCCATGTGGTTTAACTGTTGACTTAGCCTTCAGACAGACTAAGCACTTAGCAATGAAATCCTCCACATGCTTTGGTAGCCTCGGCCAGTAGAACTTTTCACTTAGAACCCCTACGGTAGCATGCTTTCCAAAATGTCCCATCAAATCTCCATTATGGGCCTCTCTGATTAAGAATTCCCGAATGGATCCTCTTGGAATGCATAGCCTGTTATCATAGTAGAGAAACCCATCAGTTGAGAGTACACCTTGAATCCATGCTTTTCGGTTTTGGCATATACTTCTCCAAAATCAGGATCAGTTGCATATAAACCCTTTATATGCTCAAAACCTATCAAGTGTGTGGTTGCAATAGAAGATAACGCCATGCGTCTTGAGAGTGCATCGGCCACCACATTGTCTTTGCCCTTCTTGTACTTGATCACATAGGGAAATGTTTCAATGAAAGCACTCCAGCGAGCATGTCTTTTGCTCAATTGGCCCTGAGCCCTAATGTGCTTTAGGGTCTCGTGATCACTGTGAATAATGAACTCTCGGCCTCGGAGATAGTGTTGCCAAGTTTTCAGTGCTCGGACCACAGCATATAATTCCTTATCGTACGTTGAATAATTCAATTGTGCTCCGCTGAACTTTTCACTATGATAGGCAACAACTTTCCCATTCTGCAGTAAGACAGCTCCCATACCTGTTCCAGATGCATCACACTCAATCTCGAAAGGTACCTCAAAATCCGGCAGTGCTAGAATTGGTGCGTACGTGAGCTTGTCTTTCAATTCCTCAAAAGCCTTCTGTTCCTTTGCTCCCCACTTGTACTGTAAGCCCTTCTTCAACAAAGATGTAAGCGGGGCGGCAATGATGCTAAACTGTGGTACGAAACGACGGAAAAAACCGCAAAGCCCAAGAAAACTTCTAACTTCTGGCACATTAGCTGGCGGCTTCCAATCAGATATGGCTTTGATCTTCGAATCGTCCACTTTCAGTCCTTCTTTCCCAACAATGAATCCCAAGAAAGTTACTTCGGGAACATGGAATGTGCACTTTTCATAGTTGGCGTACAATTGAACTTCCCGCAGCTTGTCCAATACCTGTTGCACATGCGAAATATGATCAGATTCATTGTAGCTATAGATTAAGATATCATCAAAATAAACAACAACAAATCTCCCGATAAACTTTCTCAAGGTCTCATTCATCAATCGCATAAATGTGGAGGGAGCATTCGTCAGTCCGAATGGCATAACGAGCCATTCATATAAGCCAAACTTGGTTTTGAAGGCTGTCTTCCATTCGTCACCAGGTTGCATGCGAATCTGGTGATAGCCGCTTTTAAGATCAATCTTGGTAAAGATCGTTGCTCCTCCGATTTCATCAAGCATATCATCAAGCCTCGGAATGGGGTGCCGATATTTGATGGTTATCGCATTGACCGCTCGGCAATCTACGCACATACGCCATTCCCCATTCTTCTTTGGCACTAACAATACTGGCACAGCACATGGGGACAGACTCTCCCGAACCCAGCCCTTGTCTAAAAGATCTTGGACTTGGCGTTGTACTTCCTTGGTTTCATCCGGGTTCATGCGGTATGCTGGCATGTTTGGGATAGATGCTCCTGGTACAAAATCAATCCGATGCTCCACTCCTCGAAGTGGAGGCAGACCCGCAGGTAGCTCTTCCGGAAAGACATCCTTGTTCTTCTCAAGCATCCTAGAAAATTCAATAGGCAAATTAGGCGCAATATTACCGTTCTCAGATACAGAATTAACAGGTTTAACAACAGCTAAAAAACAGTAACCTGAATATTCAGTGTCTTGAATGGCCTGTTGGAATTCTTTTCTTGACAGCATCAGGCTTGGTGTTGCCGTAGAGGTAGACGCGGAACCAATAGATTGGTCGATTTTGGCCTTTCCCGCAGTCCTCTCCTTGAAGTTTGCTTCTTCCTTCTTGATATTCTCTAGCAATCTAGCCTGATCTCGCTTCACAGAGCTTAAGGACAAGGGCCTCAAAATATAGGACTTTTGGCCAACTTTAAAGGACAAAGAATTGGCCCTTCCCCTATATGTAACATCATTGTCGGACATCCAGGGTCGCCCTAAAAGTACATGACATGCATTCATTGGTACCACATCGCACAAAACCTTTTCAGAATATGAACCTATGGTGATGGGTACTAGGGCTTGCTGGTTCACTTTGGTCTTGCCACTTGCGTTCATCCAATGTAGCGTGTACGGCTTGTTGTGTTCCTCAATAGGAAGTTGTAACCTGTGCACAGTGTAAGTACTCACAACATTAGTACAGCTACCATTATCTACAATTATAGTGGCATCATTACCCAAAATTTTACAATGGCAATGAAATAAATTCTCCCTTTGTTCATTGTCGTTTGGCTCTTCACTTCTGTCCGCATTGAGTGCTCGCATGGCCACTAGAACATTTACTTCATCTTCTCCCTCTTCAACAATTTCAGGGCCAGTATTGTCATCATCTTCATATTGATCGGGGTCATCTTCGTATTCAGACTCAAGAATGTGTAATGCCCCGGTTTCAAGAATAACAGCTTCTTTTTCTTCTCCAGAATCCAACAAAGCAATCCGCCTCATATTTGGACACTCAGTAGCATAATGACCTCAGCGTTGACATTTAAAACAAGTGACATCCTTCTTGTCCCTAGTTGGCCTTGGTCGATCAACTTCTGGTGCCTTGCCTCTATCGTCCCTTCGGTAATCCTTAAAATCTTTGGCCATCTCAAATCCTCTTGGCCTGTTCGGTCTCTCATCCCTCACTGGTGGTGACTGCTTGTTCTTATCTTGCCATTGCTTAGTCAACCACGGCTTGTTTGCACTAGACCCAATAGTAGATCTGCTAGCTTTTCTCCTTTGTTGGACCTCAATTTCAACAGCAAGATCAATCAAGTCCTTCAGGTCGTTGTACTTTCTCAGCTTTACTTCATCAAGAATTTCTTGCCTCAAACCTCGTTTGAATCTTGAAATCAGTAGCATCTCATCTTCTTCGACTTGGCATCTCATCAACAACATTTCCAATTCCTTGTAGTAATCATCCACTGATCTGTTTCCCTGGACACAAAATTGCATTTTCAGATATAGATCACTGCGATAGTTACTAGGAATGAACCTTTTCTCCATGATTCTGATCAATGCATCCCAAGTGTCGATAGGTGCATAGCCATGTCGTTGAATGTCCCTTGCTGTCTTGTGCTACCATGTCAAAGCGTAATCCCTAAATTCACAAACAGCTAGCTGAACCTTTGTAAGTTCGGAGTATTGTTGGCAATCATAGATGAGCTCGATCGCATCCTTCCATTCGACGAACTCGTTTGGATCATGAGTTCCCCTGAATGTGGGGATGGTGAACTTGACACTCCTCAAATCTGGATCTACCCTGTCATCCCTATAATTTTGTCGACCTCGTCGGTCTTCATTGTCATTCCTTCGGGGTTGATCAGGAATCGGATGTCCAAAGGGGTTTCGAACCGGAGCTCGTGGAGCTGGAGGGTTCCTCATAATTGGTGGATTCCGGATCGGAGCTCGCATAATTGGTGGTCCTCGCCTTCTATCAAATTGCTCGGCTTGTTGCTCACGGGCCTCCAATTCTTCCTCGGCATAAGTCATTGCCTCTTGCTGATTAATTGCACTGCTTTCTCCCTCGGGACTGTATGCTAACTCAGGGTGTTTGTCAAATTCTTCCTCAAACTTTCTTTCAATTGCACGCATGACACGACTTTGAACTGCTTCGGCATGAGCTGCTAACTTCCCATCAATAGTAATGGCAATATGATCTATTTTGTCATCCAAATTCTGTGCAGTCTCCTTGTTCCGATTAGCCATTTGCTCCAACTTTATGTTCATTTGATTCATGAAAGTCTGCATCAAAGCCTTTATGTCATCGGTCTCAGTGGATGCACCTGCCATATTTAGACACTAGAAACTATATGTATATGCAGTTAGTGAAAACAAATAGAAAATATGAAGAGTGAACCTCACACTTAACACTCAGTCTCTCAACCAAGTTAATTAAGCCCTTTGGTTCAACCACAAATCAAAGTCCAGAAAACTTACTCAAATATTTTCAACCAAATGCACAAGTAGAAGGTAGAGTGTATGTACGCACAGAACATGAAACAATATGTACTGCTCGACTCGATTAAATAACCGCTGGAATATGTGAAATGTAAGCACAGAAATTATGTTCGCGGTTTTAATCAGTAAATGCAGTCCAATAAATTCCAAGTCCTCACGTATAAAAATAACTCACGGCAATATGAAAAGTGGAAACTCACTTCACTCGACTCCCAAATACTAATCGCACACCCAATTATTTGCTAAACACACAAAAGGATCCCTACATTCCCAAGGTGTAATGTGGACGTCACTTTTCTTTTCTTTTCTTTCTTTTTTTTTCTTTTTTTTTTTCGTTTTTTTTCCTTTTTTTCTTTCTTTTTTTTCTTTTTTTTTGTTTTTTTTTCTTTTTTTTTTTCTTTCTTTTTTTTTCTTTTCTTTTCTTTTTTTTCTTTCTTTTTTTTAAAGGATAATAATAATATATTAAGCAAGTAGGTGAATATATACTATATGATTCAGGTGGGGTCCATAGTAGCACACAATTCTTTCAAAAGTTAGGAGGTGCACGTGCATGTGTAGAATTTAAATTCAAGATAGGAGGATCGGTGGGGTCCACTCAAAAACAAAATCTTCCAACTTTGGTAGGGCACGTGAGGGATGGGAAATTATTGATTTGTTAGTTATTTAAATGCCCAATTCTTTCTCTTCAGCCGACCTCTTGGACTTTTGAGTACAAACTTTATTCCATAAACTTACTGCACATGCCAATACTCCCTCCTTTTTAGCCGCAATATTGGAAATTTGTGCTCACCCAATCTTACAACTTTTCAAATCACACTTTTACCCATACCTCTTTTCAACGTTTCCCCATCATCATCATTACTAGTACAACAATTATGACTCCTATCTTACACTTAACACACGGCAACTAGAAGATTTTGTGATCAAAATATGCAGCCACCAAGAATTTATGACGATTTCTTGAAGATTATAAGAACATTCATAGGCACTCAAGAGCACTCAAACAACACTCACTTGGAATTTTGGAAGCATATTAGCCAATTAATCTCATGAACAATATTCCAAATGCAAACATAAACACATGAGAGATCAAACAAGAGAAAACTAACACAAAAACAAGCAAAATACGAAATCAAAGAGCAAAATATATGAATTTTCGGGTTTTTGAACAAAAACACACAAGAACTTCAAACTAGCATAACTTTGTCATCCGAACTCCGATTTGAGTAAACGAGATATGAAAATTCATCTACTCGACGCGAGGATTCCAAATATGAGTTCAGATTTCAGAAATAACCAAAATAACTTTCCAGAAAACACACGAACAGATTCTGCCCTATTTTGATTTTGAGATTTTTGAGTTTTTATGGAAGAAAGATCAACAATATTGTTCTAATGCAAGCTCTGATACCAAAATATTAGAATATGCCATGGATCGAACATTAGAAACAATATTTGAACGAAAATGGAAGCTTACGAAGATGAGGGTGGAGATGAATATGATGATGAAAATGGTGATAAGAGAAGCTACCAAACAAGGGGACCCGAACTCGAGCAGGGAGACACACTAAATGTGAAACAAAGCTCCTCCTTCAAGTGCATGCTTGGTTGATTCCATTCAAGTAGCTTCAAGACCTTGAATGAGTGAGATTAGCCAAAGGCCAAGTTCACAAAGGTTGAGAGCAAAATGCTCTCGGGTGACTTTGGGAGTGAATTTGCTTAACTTGCAAAGTTTGATATTCCAAAAGTGAATACAAAGTGTTTGAAGGGGGTATATATAGGCCCACCAAATTACATGGGTTTAAACAACCCAATTAGGGAAAATAAACAAGCTACTAGGGCTGAAGTATAAACTAGAAGAAAAACAAAAGATAGGCCCGAAAAACTAATCCTGACACGCGCTATGTCTTCATCACACGCGATGCTTCCTCCTTTATGTTGTTTTGTTTCCACACTTGCATCTAGAGGTGTTTCCTTAGCTCGTGGTCAGTCTCGGGTTTCCGGATCCATACGAATGGATTCCGGTCCTTCTTCCGGTTGCCTCTGGAACTGGATCAGTGACATGCTCTTTATGCGGATTGATCCCGGTTCATGCTCATTGTTGATCTCTTCCTCCTCGAGCATTCGTGCAATCTGAGTTGTGAATCTTTTGGCTCTCTGCCTTGAGCATGGGCCATCTGGTATTAAGGCAAGCACTGTTCCGGCATCCATGCCAGAGAGTACAATTTGCCATGGATCCTTATGGATGATCGAAAAACAACAACAAAATCGAATCACGCGAAAACCTAAGCGGAGAATAGATTGGAGAAGAAGAGTTGCGATCCGATGGAAAAAGAGAAAATAATGCGGAATTGAAAGGATAGCGGACTTAGCCTCATGACACGATCTCGATGGAAGCAACCAATGCCTTCTATATGGCCTCATCCACTCCAAATCGAGCAATCGACCGAGGGAACCCGAGGACGTCCATTCCTTGTCTCCACGAACAAAGCTACTCCAAGCTTCACCCGATTTCACGCCCTCACGTAGGCTAAACGTCTCTCATTTTCTCACCCTTCACAAGTGACGAAAATTGAAAGAAAAGAAGAAGGAATATTTCATTCCAAATGAGAAAAATCTCAAAGTTTTACAAATGATCCAAAGGTACAAATGAATTCAAGTAAGCTCCTATTTATAGATGGAGGGAAGAGCTAATGACTTAGGATCACAAGTCAAGTGTAACCTACTAAAGTGGTAAACAAGTTACAAGGGAAGTTACATTCTCCACTTAATGCCTTAAAAGTCAACAAAGGTGGTTACATATGACCTCCTCAAGAGGTAGCAAGTTGCACCCTTTGGTAGTTATAACTTCCTTAGCAAGTTGCAAGTCATCTCAACTTCCTTTCCAAGCTACAATCCCGCCATGTACCGAACTTCCCACGCGATGTGATGAAATGCTCGCGATATGTCCAGAACTTTGCTCGCGATATACTGATCTCTTCCTCGCGATATACTGAACATTGCATGGCTTGTGACGGAATCTTCTCGCACTGTCCAGACTTTCCTCCTCGCTATATCACTTTGCTTCTCGCGATGTGATGAACTTTGCTGAAATGATTTGCGAGCTTCCGAAGTCTCTTTTTATGCTTCTACTCGCCCTATGCCTACAAAATACAAGAAAAGTCATAAGAACAAAGCACTTACAATGACATAGCATAGGAACAAAGCAAGGGAAAAGATATATCAAAAGACTAAGGCATGGAAGTGTTCTTCGGTTGTCCTTAACACCTTCAAAACAAGATTAGAAGTCATTAAGAGATATTTAGTACTTAATCAAGTTCATAATCATGATTATCAAAGTATGATATATCATCCAAAACTAGTTTAAGGTTGTTTAAACTTGACTAGGTTTGTTTAAGGAAGATGTAATAGAAATCATGGTTTCTTGTCTTCCTTTCATGACCCCTTTATTTAGCGTATGTTAAGGATACGTTTCCCGGAGTTCTAGAACTCCGATTGAGGCGATTCAAAAGCCCACGCGATCCTTAGAACGTCGCCTTTCCAACCAAGCTTTGAAATCGCATTTTTGGGAACGTTGAAATACGACGACGTGACCGAACAGCCTGCTGCCACGTGTGCTTCCTCTTGTTCTTCCTCAATTAGACTTCCTTGCTTTATATAATCCTCCAAGGCATGAATGAACTTGTTGATTCGAGCTCTTGACTTTGGTCCTTCACCGAAATATGGTATTGCAATGTTGACCATCACGTTGACCGTCGGGGCATCCATGTCATCCCCTCCCCCTTGCGAAGGTTGAGCCATCAACCGTTCTTGCTCTTCGTCAGCCCTGTCGAAAAGAGAAAGATCAGCAACATTAAATGTAGCATTGATATTATAATCACCGGGCAACTCCAACTTATAGGCGTTGTTGTTGATTCGTTCAAGCACTTTGAAAGGTCCGTCTCCTCTTGGAGATAACTTGTTGCGTCTTTGCATCGGAAACCTTTCTTTCCTCATATGTACCCATACCCAATCACCGGGGTTTAAGACCAATTCTTTCTTCCCTCGATTTGCATACTTAGCATAAGTAGCAGCTGATTTCTCAAGGCTCTCCTTGACATTCTTATGCATCTCCTTAATAGCTCTAGCACGGTCTCTGCCATTAATATTCATATGCTCATTGCGTGGCAATGGCAACAAATCAGTAGGAGTAAGAGGGTTAAAGCCATAAACGACTTCAAAAGGTGACATACGAGTTACACTATGTATATGGCGATTATAAGCAAACTCTATATATGGTAGACATTCCTCCCAACTCTTACTATTGCTATGCACAATTATGCGAAGCAAATTACCTAAAACCCGATTGACTGATTCTGTCTGACCATCGGTTTGTGGGTGGTAAGAAGAAGAAAACAACAGTTTGGTACCAATCTCATGCCATAATGACTTCCAAAAGTAACTTACAAATTTAGCGTCGCGGTCTGAGACAATCGATTTTGGTACTCCATGTAAACGTACCACCTCTTTAAAGAAAATCTTAGCCACATGGTGAGCGTCGTTGGTCTTAGCGCACGAGATAAAATGAGCCATTTTGGAAAACCTGTCAACCACAACAAAGATAGAATCTTTAGCGCGTGCTGTTCTAGGTAAACCAAGTACGAAATCCATACTAATATCTAGCCAAGGCCCTTCAGGTGGCGGCAATGGCTTGTATAGCCCATGCGGTTTAAGCGTAGATTTGGCCTTGAGACATGTGATACATTTAGAAATGTATGCAGCAACATCTTTCTTCATGCTCGGCCAATAGAATTTCTCACCAAGTATTTCCATAGTATTGTTGACACCAAAGTGTCCCATTACACTTCCTCCGTGTACTTCTTGAATAAGAAGTTCTCTTAAAGAACATTTAGGAATACAAAGCTTATTCCCCTGATAGAGGTATCCTTCGAACCTGTAGAAATCCTCAAAACCATGTATTTCACATTTAAACTAAATATCTCCAAAATCTTGATCATTAGCATATAATTCCTTAATATGATCAAATCCAAGTAAATGCGTAGTAGCGTAAGAAATTAAAGCAAACCTTCTCGATAGTGCGTCGGCCACTACGTTTTCCTTACCCTTTTTATACTTTATGATGTAGGGAAAAGTATCAATAAATCCAATCCATCTTGCATGCCGTTTACTCACTTGCCCTTGGCTCTTCAAGTGTTTGAGAGTTTCATGATCCGTGTGGATAATGAATTCTCTTCCCATGAGATAGTGTTGCCAAGTCCGTAAGGCTCGCACAATAGCATAGAGCTCTTTATCATAGGTTGGATAATTGAGAGCAGCTCCGCCCCATTTCTCACTATGATATGCTACAGCTCTTCCATCTTGAAGTAGCACGGCTCCCATTCCTTTACCTGAAGCATCACACTCAAGTTCAAAAGGAATATCAAAATTAGGCACTGCAAGTATTGGTGCACTAATCAATTTAGACTTTAATAGCTCAAATGCTTCCTGATGATGCGGTTTCCATATGTACGCGACGTCCTTCTTCAGAAGTGAAGTAAGAGGCGCGACAATGATGCTAAAATTAGGCACGAAACGCCTAAAGAAACCACACATGCCAAGAAATCTCCGAATTTCTCCAACATTAGTAGGCGCGGTCCATTCTTGAATGGCCTTTACCTTTTCATTATCAACTTTCAAACCATCCTTGCTTACTACAAAACCAAGGAAAATAACCTCATTAGTATGAAAGATACATTTCTTAAAGTTGGCATAGAGTTGAGCTTCTCGAAGCTTTCCAAAAACTTGTCGCACATGCTCAACATGCTCTTCTCCGGGCCTAGAATATATCAGAATATCATCAAAGTAAACAACCACAAATTTACCAATATATTCTCTTAAAGTATGATTCATTAATCGCATGAAGGTAGAAGGAGCATTAGTAAGGCCGAATGGCATTACCAACCATTCATACAAACCAAGTTTTGTTTTGAATGCGGTTTTCCACTCATCACCTGGTTCCATGCGAATTTGGTGGTAGCCACTCCGTAGATCAATCTTAGAAAAGATGACCGCTCCATTGATCTCATCCAACATGTCGTCTAAACGTGGTATAGGGTGTCGGTATTTAATGGTTATAGCATTTACCGCCCTACAATCGACACACATTCTCCATGAGCCATCCTTTTTAGGAACAAGTAACACGGGCACCGCACAAGGTGACATGGATTCTCGAACCCATCCTTTATCCAAAAGCTCTTGAACTTGCTTTTGTACTTCCTTTGTCTCTTCCGGATTCATCCTATAGGCTGGCCTATTTGGAATTGAAGATCCTGGTGTAAAATCGATCTTATGTTCAATGCCTCCAATAGGTGGTAATCCCGCAGGTAGCTCTTCGGGATATACATCTCGATTTTCCTCAAGCATCCTAGCAAAAGAAATAGGAAAATTAGACAAAGAAGTATCATGTTAGTTAGAAGTAACGACATCTTTACAAACCATAAGAAAAATACTTCCCTGTGGAGTATGTGATAGCTCATGTTTCAACTCTTTAATCGATGTAAGCATAGGTGATGATGAACTTTCGCCCTTTGCTTTAGCTTTAGCTTTAGTTTTGGCTTTGATCTTAGCCTTAAGTTTCTCTTGATCCGCCCTCACTTGCTTTAAAGACAATGATGAAATCTCGATTCTCTTTCCTTTGTGCATGAATCGGATGGTATTGAGCTTGCCATCATAGATGACTCCATGATCCGATTGCCAAGGTCTCCCAAGAAGTATATGACATGCGGTCATAGGAATGATATCACAAAGCACGTCTTCTTCATAGGAACTTATGCATATAGGAACAAGTGCTTGCTTGGTGACTTTCATTTCTCCACCTTGATTCATCCATTGCAAGTGATACGGTTTCGGATGTGGACTCGATTTAATTCCACATTTATCAATGACGTCCCAAGACACGGCATTTGTACAACTCCCGTTGTCAACGATTACCACGGCCATGTATCCCATGATTTTGCACTTCGTATGAAATAGATTTTCCCGTTGATCCTTAATACGATCCCCATCAACATTCTTCTTTAATGCACTTAAGGATCTCATAGCAACAATAGAAAGTTCGTCTTCTATTTCTCCGACGTGATCAACTTCTTGTGTAGGATCATCATCTTCATATTCACAATCATACTCATTTTCACCTTCCTCATTTTCCTCTTTCTCGGTCTCACTATCCGAAAGGAAGGTCATTCCTCCGTCTTGCAAAATCACAATATTTCTCATGACGCCATTCTTTTTATCAAAAACTTTTCTCTCGTTAGGGCACTCATTAGCATAGTGTCCCTTCCTTTGACACTTAAAGCAAGTAACATCCTTTGCTTTATTGAATGTCTTCGGCTTATCCTCTTTAGGAAACTCTTTAGGAAACTCCTTCGATTTATCTAACGGCTTTGGAATAGCCCCCTTTTGGGCCCCATTATTCCATGGTTTTGACCCCCATGAATTGGTAGTCTTACTATTCGTGTTGCTCTTGAAGTTTGAGGGATGTCTCTTTTTGACATTGCGTTCGGTCTTGGTAGCTAAGTTGACTAACTCTTCAATGGTCTCGTGAGGATACAAATCCACGATTTCCATGATCTCTTTTCTCAAACCTTCCATGAAGCGTGCCATGGTGCTTTCTTCATCTTCATTGATTTGAGCTCGTAACATCAAGGTCTCCATCTCTTTGTAATACTCATCAACACTTTTAGACCCTTGTGTTAGAGATTCTAACTTCCGAAGCAATTGTCTCTTATACATAGGAGGAGGCACGAATCGATGCTCCATCGTTCTAATCAAACTTCCCCAAGTATTAATTGGTTCTAATCCCAACTTAACACAATCCTTTTGCATTTTCTCCCACCATGTAAGAGCATACTCTTTAAATTCCACAATAGCTAATTGAAGCTTCTTGCGTTCGGTGTAATTGTGACAAGCAAAAATAAATTCCATACGACTTCTCCATTCAAGAAATTCGTTGGGATCATTAGTACCTTTGAATGAAGGAATAGAGAATTTAATTCCTTTAACCTCTTCGTCTTGTCGCGTGACATTCCGAACAACCCTTCTATTGTTATGGCGTGGTGACTCTTCATCATGTGAAACTCTAGGTGAGTCGTCATCACTTTCCAAGTCAATTCCTTTACCCGGTCTTTGCCTTATGGGAGAAGATTTACTAGTGGTTCCCATAGCTTCTTGAATTTGTGCTTGCGCGGCATCTTCTATATTGCGAAGATGTGCATTCATCCTTTTCTCCAAATTCGATTGATAGCGCAACATATCTCCTTTGACTTGGCCAATTTCATTTTGCAATTCTCCTTTTTGCGAATCCATCTTTACACCCAAGGATGTAATAGCGTTCATTAAATCCTCCATCGATGCCATGATGCACCTACAAAAGAGAGTAGAAATATGCTATATGTATAGAGTGTTAGAAATAAAATGAATCTCACTCAAGTGGTAAGGTTTCGCTCGTGTATTTTGGTATGATCACTCAAAACACTCTTCGGCGTCCGCTAGGAGTAGTAAGTTCAAGCGGCGACTTCGAATATAAATCCCCAAGCCCTCTTTTGGAATGGTGAGTGCTTGATATACGTACGCACTATGATGTGAATCTTATATCAAAGTTCGACTCAATCAAAAATTAAGCGCGGAAGTGATACAAGCATGCAAATTTCAAGCAAATCAACAAGTGAAAGAGAACAATGCACACAAGTATTCAAAATCAATGCAATGTACGTTGATCCGATGAGTGAACAGTAACTCTGGCGAATGAACAGTAACTTCCGGCGAGGAATAGTAACTCCGGCGGTGAAAGTAACCTTCAACCAAAATACAACAAAGGAACAAATGTATATAATGCTTACAAAGCTTACTAGGCCACCCGCTTTATAATATTTTTTTTTCAAACTCTCGGCTTTTCAACAATGAGAGTGCCTTTTCCAACAACTCGGCTTTTGCTATAGATGTTGTTGAGTGTTGCCTTTTCAATTATTTTTCTCGTTTCTTTTTTTTTTGTTTTGATATAGCCTTTTTACTTGGCCTAGTAGTTACAATTTGACAATAGTAACAATTTAGAACCAAACAAACTAAGGCGTGAATGAAGATACAACCAATCAACAAAAATATGAGAACAAAGCGAGGAGCGTGTAGCGATAGCAAGGCGAGACGCGTATAGCGAGGTTCGCGGTAACAAAGCGAGAAACAAAACTCGCGGCTTCGAAAAGATCAAGTCTTGAGGCTCGCGATATTTAACAAAGCGAGGCTTGTGAAGACATCGAGAGGAGCGAGACTTCCGAATTTGACTAAGTGTAGGTTCAAACCTTCGGCGTCACAACAACGCGTTAAGCATTTGTTCAAGGAACAAAGCGAGAAGCTTGTCCAAGAAACAAAGCGTTAAGCTTGTTGTTTTTAAGTGTGAATTGGATTGTCAAAGCGTGAGCTTGAGTCCAAAACAACACAAGTGTGAATTCCCGACTCGATATGTCGATCTCCAACTTGATGTGCCAATTTCCAATGTGACCACTTCGTCTCAAGCATACAATTGCATATCAATTTTCAACAAGTGATACATATGAACTACTTTCAACAATGGCAATCACTCAAAATATTGCAATTGAATACAAGGAAATAACTTGTAACACTTAGAGGTCAAGCAACAAAATCGCACAAAAATTGACAAGATGGCAGAATTTTCAAATCGACGATATCTCAAGCAATATGCAACCAAAACAAGTCATTCAAGTGCCTAAATTGAAGTTCACGATCTGAATTTGAAGATAGGCACAAGAAACACCAGATTTGAACAAGAAACGATGCGGAAAAACGGCAAAACAGTAGCAGATTTTCAAGCAAACGGACGAAATTTTTGGTATTTTTATGATATCTAAACGAAAATAAAACGAATGATCAATCCATACCATGCTCTGATACCAAATTTAAAACTAATGCCATGGATCCTTATGGATGATCGAAAAACAACAACAAAATCGAATCACGCGAAAACCTAAGCGGAGAAGAGATTGGAGAAGAAGAGTTGCGATCCGATGGAAAAAGAGAAAATAATGCGGAATTGAAAGGATAGCGGACTTAGCCTCATGACACGATCTCGATGGAAGCAACCAATGCCTTCTACATGGCCTCATCCACTCCAAATCGAGCAATCGACCGAGGGAACCCGAGGACGTCCATTCCTCGTCTCCACGAACAAAGCTACTCCAAGCTTCACCCGATTTCACGCCCTCACGTAGGCTAAACGTCTCTCATTTTCTCACCCTTCACAAGTGACGAAAATTGAAAGAAAAGAAGGAATATTTCATTCCAAATGAGAAAAATCTCAAAGTTTTACAAATGATCAAAAGGTACAAATGAATTCAAGTAAGCTCCTATTTATAGATGGAGGGAAGAGCTAATGACTTAGGATCACAAGTCAAGTGTAACCTACTAAAGTGGTAAACAAGTTACAAGGGAAGTTACATTCTCCACTTAATGCCTTAAAAGTCAACAAAGGTGGTTACATATGACCTCCTCAAGAGGTAGCAAGTTGCACCCTTTGGTAGTTATAACTTCCTTAGCAAGTTGCAAGTCTTCTCAACTTCCTTTCCAAGCTACAATCCCGCCATGTACCGAACTTCCCACGCGATGTGATGAAATGCTCGCGATATGTCCAGAACTTTGCTCGCGATATACTGATCTCTTCCTCGCGATATACTGAACATTGCATGGCTTGTGACGGAATCTTCTCGCACTGTCCAGACTTTCCTCCTCGCTATATCACTTTGCTTCTCGCGATGTGATGAACTTTGCTGAAATGATTTGCGAGCTTCCGAAGTCTCTTTTTATGCTTCTACTCGCCCTATGCCTACAAAATACAAGAAAAGTCATAAGAACAAAGCACTTACAATGACATAGCATAGGAACAAAGCAAGGGAAAAGATATATCAAAAGACTAAGGCATGGAAGTGTTCTTCGGTTGTCCTTAACACCTTCAAAACAAGATTAGAAGTCATTAAGAGATATTTAGTACTTAATCAAGTTCATAATCATGATTATCAAAGTATGATATATCATCCAAAACTAGTTTAAGGTTGTTTAAACTTGACTAGGTTTGTTTAAGGAAGATGTAATAGAAATCATGGTTTCTTGTCTTCCTTTCATGACCCCTTTATTTAGCGTATGTTAAGGATACGTTTCCCGGAGTTCTAGAACTCTGATTGAGGCGATTCAAAAGCCCACGCGATCCTTAGAACGTCGCCTTTCCAACCAAGCTTTGAAATCGCATTTTCGGGAACGTTGAAATACGACGACGTGACCGAACAGCCTGCTGCCACGTGTGCTTCCTCTTGTTCTTCCTCAATTAGACTTCCTTGCTTTATATAATCCTCCAAGGCATGAATGAACTTGTTGATTCGAGCTCTTGACTTTGGTCCTTCACCGAAATATGGTATTGCAATGTTGACCATCGCGTTGACCGTCGGGGCATCCATGTCACAATTGCTTTTTGGGGAATTAATTGCATGTGTACTGTTGCTGACATCGTGCTTGGAGAACAAGAATTCAAATTTTAGGGTTTACGACGCTAGCCAATTCTTCGTCGCTATCCCTATAACGTCGTAGGCGCATAGTCTATCGATGAAACATTCCAAGTTGAAGAAAAACAAGAAAACCAGGCTACGACGCCAACCAACAGTACGACGCTATCCACCTTCCACGTCGTAGGCCACGCCTAACGTCGTAACACTCGAATGCTGAAAGAAGCCAAGGCAAGCACCTACGACGCTATAGACCCTTACGACGCTATCCTCTCACGACGAAGTCCTGTATAGCGTCGTAATTCCAGCAAAGAGCCAAGAAGCCAAAAGCAAGGTGCGAAGGCTACGACATCAAATAGCCTTACGACGCTACGTCGCAATACACGTTCAGCGTCGTATCTACGTCTAGCGTCGTACCAGGCCCGAATTCGCCATTTGTGGAAATTTTGCTGATTGTTGAATTTGGAGATTCCGCCATCCCATCTCGGATTGCCACGTGTCACGTGCATCAATTTCACGCATCCATACACGCGTGTGGGAATTCGATATTTTTGAGTGATTTTGAGCGTTACAATAAAGCGAATATCGGACTGGCACAGACTGAAACCTAGTCCGAGAAGTCACTTGAGTACTTGTACATAAAGTGAATATCGAGACTGACAGTCTGTGAAACCTAGCCCGAGAAGTCGTTTGAGTAAACCGGGTATTTTCCTCGAGTGCAGTTTCTTGTGAGCATTTATTTTACACTTTCAAATTGGGACATACACTGTTCATTGTTTGAAATACCTGTTTAAAACTACAAACTCATATCAGATTGCATTGCATCATACACATCCGTGTTGTTTATTGATTGAGTCGAGCACTTCACACTGTTTCGTGATTTGCGCGTCCCAATAATTCAATCCATTGTATTTGATTGGGTCATTGAGCAGGTGAATTTCGAAAGTGGTGTCTGAACCAAGGAACTACAATTGAGAGGGATATCTGCGAGTTCACTCTAAACATTTCTGTCTATTTTCTAACCTTCTATACCTATACATATTTTGTTTGTTTGTTTTTGCTGAGATGGCATGTAACACGGGAGCAAGCATTGACGATGTTATGGAAATGCTGAGGAGCATGAACCAGAAATTGGACAATCATACTACTTCCATTGGATCTAATGCTGCCGACATTATAAAGGTGAATGAACGGGTGGATGGACTCGTTGAGGATATTGGAGAGCATATCAGGTTTCAAAATAATGTGATACAACAGCAATGTCAGAGGATGGTTGAGAAAAGACTCGAAGAGGCTTTCTACAATGCACCCTCTCCACAAAATACGACTCCTCCAGCTCAGACTGTGACTCCACCCAATCCAGCAAACGCGCAGGAAAGCAGCAGCGGAGTATCCCGAGCAGACATACAGGCAGCAGAGGACGCAATTGAGGAGCAAGAGCTGCAGTTCGGACAGTTCAACCGAATGCTGGGGCCAAACTCCAGCGCACGGCACCGATTGCATCCATCATTACTGCCAACCTCCTCAGGGCAATCTGATTTTTCAGGTCAGCCAGATTTTCCAGCCACTGATCCGCTGTCAATGCTCCCTCCACCTGCCGCGGCGCCTACACCTCAAGGATGTGTGCCACAACAGCAGCCACAACCACATGTGGCCAGACAAAGATTAGAATTTGAGCCAGCTGTAGATGTTGACCCACAGACTGATGACAATCTTAAGGGCATCAAGTTCACTATTCCTCCTTTCAAGGGGACTGGTGATCCTGTTGAATTCCTTGATTGGAAACATTCTATGGAGATGATCTACAACTGTCACCAGTATTCTGACTTTAAGAAGGTACAATTGGCTGTGACTGAATTTAAGGATTATGCTCAAGTATGGTGGCAAAAGTACTGTACTGGAAACCAGGTAGCAGGACAACCACAAGTGGGAGTATCTCTTGCACATCATGGAACAGAGATTTGTACCGCATACATATAAGCCGGATATGTACAAGAAACTCATTGCTCTCACTCAAGGGTCCAAAACTGTGGAAGAATACTACCGGGAAATGGAGTTGTTGTTAATGCGATCTCAAATCAATGAGGATCCATTAATAACTCTTACCAGATTTGCACACCATCCGAGGCCAGAAATACACGAAGAAATGGAGATGCGAGGCTACATCAACATCACTGATCTTGTCAGAAAGGCTTCTAGATTCGAAGCGCAACTTAAGAAGAAGGTTCCTCGCCTACCTCCATCTGGAAATTATAATCCGAACAAGCCATGGTTAATCCGACCACCGCAGGGATATAAGCCGCCGCAACCACGGCAGCCGCACCGGAATGATCAGGGTCGTGATCGACCAAGAGGGTTTGAATTAGGAAAGAATTTCCGAGAGTACAACGGAGATGACAGGAATAGACCACCAATCAGAGAACAGAATCAGAATCCGCCCGCACGGGACCAAAGAGAAGTTACATGTTGGAAATACGGGAAACGAGGCCATTATGCGAATGCATGTCCCAATCCCAAACGGATTGCGATCATTGAAAGTGGCGATGAGACAAGAGCCATACAGGAAGTTGAACCAGGAGTCTTTAGAATTTATGATTCTGATGAAGAGCCTGAATATGATGGCGAAGATCCGAAACAATTTCAGGTTGAGGATCCAGCCAATCCAGAGGTGGACTATACCGAAGAGGAAGATATCAACATGCTTGTGGCTATGAGAGCATTGAATGCCGACAGAGGAACTGAAACCGCTGACAACGAACAAAGGGAGAATCTCTTTCATTGTCGTTGTACCATTGTAGGCAATAATGCTACTTTAATTGTTGACAACGGCAGTTGCACTAATGTTTTAAGTTTATATGCTGCTCGCAGACTACAGCTGCCCGTTGAAGAACACCCTAAGCCATACTGTCATACCATCTATTTTTCGTGCATTTTTGTAAACAAACAAACAAATTCAAATTGTTTTGAACTACGTTATGGCTTGATCCCTTCACAGGGTACGTAGGCAGCTTAGAAGTTTTAATTCTAAGTTCAGTCACAAAATAATAAAACAAACAAAAGACCTTAGCACGAGAGAAGCCGAAACACAACTTCGAGGACGAAGTTGATTCTTAAGGAGGGTAGACTGTTATACCCTAGAATTTTGCAACATAAGCAAATAATTAAATAAATAAACAATAAATAAAATAAATACAATAAATAAATAAATTCAGCAAATAAATAAATAAAGATAAAGAAATGAGAAATGAGATTTAACTTAAAAAGAAATTAAATGAATTTAATTAAATAAAAAGAATTAAATAAAGATAAATAAATTGTACACCGAAACCCGACACCAATGAACTCGAGAATTTGAGTCCAAACATGCATTTAGACCCGAGTAAAAATATAGAGAGGAAATAGGAACCCGAAGATACCCCGGAAATCGGAATCCGAGAGCATAGGGGGATAGAAGTCCGAAAGAGAGGAGGAAAGGCACGACGGATCGCACGACCCGCCCGGACCGAAGTGCAGGCGAGTGCCACGCGGTGGCCGCGCGGTCAATAGGGGAAAGGCGCGCCACGACCGCGCCACACGACAGATTCGCCGGTTGCGAGATTCACTCGCTCGAATCCGGATTTTCCGACTTCGGTTGAACACCTTTCGGCTCAAGACTCCCCAAGGCCGACCTTGGACGTCCCTAGGTCATGTTTACCTATATATAAGACCTCTTGGAAGCCCCGAACACTTTTCAAAACCCTACGATACTCTCTATACACAAAACCCTGGATCCGGAAGTCATCGGAGGCACCAAAACCGAGCGGGGACTGCCGTGGACGAATTTGAGAGATCTCCAACATCGTGGTAAGTTAGATCCGTTCATCCATCTCGTTTTTAATTCAAAAACGAAACCCTAATTCTCTTCTTATTTCTACACCCCGAATCGGATCTAGAACGAAGAACCCGATGAACGGAGAGGATAAACGGTGGACTGGAAGCCACGCCTCCGAACTCGACGATCCCGGACGACTACAAATCTGTAAGTTGACACTTACATATTTTTGGGAGTAATTAAAACACGTAAAACTAAACGCTTAATCGAAACTTTCGTAAATCTGTCAACATACGATTTCTACCGGCGCAGCGAATTTGTCTAATTTTTTCGAACCTCTAAAATTCTTCAAACGAAAAAACTTAAAACACGAAAAACGTTCTTAAGGCTTAGATCTATATCCTGTAAAAATTTCAAAATTTTTCATGATGATTTGTTATACGAAATCCACCCGAAATCGAACTGCTTGAAATTGGATCTTGAATTTCTTGACAGAACTTAGGTTTGAACTTGTAGGCGTTTTTGACATTAGTTTTAAGCCGATTTAGATCTTTAGCCGAACATGAAAGTTGTAGAAAAATGTCTTAAGAAGGTCTCTGTAAAATTTCGTTAAGTTTGGAGTTGATTTGCTATGGTAGATCTTGATAATCGTGAACTGCTGTACACGAAATTCGGACAGATTAATGATATGACGAAAATTGAAATTTTTGACCTGTTTCGGTATCTCGGATTGAAAAAGATAAAACACGAAAGTTGTTCATCTTGATGTTTCCGAGTCAGTGGTAAATTTTCAGAATTTTTGGATTGAAATCGAATTTTAAATTAATTTTAGAGTAAACTGTGGTTGAGTCAAATCTTGAAATCTTGTTGAAACGGTGAAACTAGCCTTTAAGGTTTAAACGAGTAGAAGACTCTTTGAAATAAATACATGAAATCTAGAATTTAGGAAATCCCCTTTACAAACATGATCTTTAAAATTAGGGGGTGAGTGCTCTGCAGGGTGCCCTCCTAACGAATCACTTCGTGCCTTTATGGACGATGGTGACCCGCGTGAAATTTTTGAGATATATTGCCAAAACGGCATGAGATATATGGCCTACACTCTCGTGAATATCCACATGGGTTTCCCGAGGCTCCGGAGTGGTACTGGGTATGGCAGATACGGCTGCGGCCGTCGGTTTCCGGCTAAACTTGTTGATATCGCGATGCAATCGTGAAATACTTGAAATACTAAATCTTGGGTGTAATGGGGATAGTTAAATGTTTAATTATTGTCTTTTTAAATTATTAAATGCTTTATTTGAATTAATTATGGCTTTTATTTAAATTATGCTAAATGTACTATTGGTTAGTGCCATGATTTAATTATGCGAATTGGTTATATTATTAAATTGAATTATTTATGATTATTATCATGCTTTTATGTAATTATTAAATTAATGGCTTTTAAACCCTACGATCATGCATGTGTTAACTTACTCAGCAAGTTGTGCTGACCAAACCATTTATTTTTCCTTTTCCCTTACAGAGTATGTGGAACAAACATGAGCACGTTCATGCATGGGGGGGACTTATATTTTGCGAAACTTATTATTTAAATTCTTATATTAGACAATAGAATAAACGGGCCTGTTTAACCCATGTTTTGACCATGTCGGTCTTATTTACATTTCCGCTGCAATATTATACTTAAATACTATTTCCGCTGCATTATGATATTATTATTTTCGAGATTATATGGTATGGGCTGTTTGCAAATGTTTTAAATATTTTTAATTACTGAAATACCTAGCCTTGCATCTCTTTAGTAAGCCGGAAAAACCGTGTCTTACTAGGGAGGTGTGGCGGTGACATCCCGACCTGGGTGACCAAAAATCGGGGTGTTACAAGTTGGTATCAGAGCCCGGCTATTTTTAAACTATTATTTTTAAACCATTATTATTTTTAAACTACTATTAATATTTTGACTATTATTTTAAATTTTAAAGTATTATTTCCATGGAAAATTTTTATTTTAAAACCCATGGAAAAAATATATATATATAGTGCATGAATAATTTTGGGGGGAAATCATCATTTGCATTTGCATATCGCATCTCTTTTATGTAGAGAACTTAGAATCTTGGCGAATTTCAACTTAGAATCTTGGCAAATTTCAACTTAGAATCTTGGCGAATTTTAACTTAGAATCTTGCCGAAGTTAACCTAGAATCTTGACGAATATTAACTTAGATCTTTTGCTTGCGCTAGATGGCTAGTCAAGATATGATGCAATTGATGATCAAAATGATGAACGTTCACCTTGATTCCCAACAAACCATAGAACAAATGAAACATCGTATGGCTCACTTGGAGGCAAATCTGCACCACATGGGCAACTTGAGAGAGGAGGATCACCACCGCATAAACCAACTCGAACGCCAAGTCCAAACCCTCACTACGCAAAACCTAATCCTGAAGGAACACATCGATGCTCATGGGCAAGACTTGAACACCATCTTTGACGATCTACTGCCGCCAAGTTCGGAGGAGGAAGACCCGGAGGAGGATCCCGCTACCCCACCGGAGGACATTTTGAGACGCTAGGAATTCTATTTATAGTAGATACTATTTTGCTAGGAAAATATTTCTACTTTTGTACTAAAATTTCGTTTAAGGAAATAAAATGCCCGCTTTATTTATAATAAATTGAAAAAAAATAAAAATAAAATAAAATAAAATAAAACCCAGAAGCATACGGCGCTTCTTAGTTCGATCGAGCACCACGTGCGAAATTACAAAACCCATACACATTTATAGAAATTGTTCAGACTATATGCTAATTTCACAAGTCCTAATCCACCCTATTTGTACCAGAATGGCACCCAGAGGAAGAGGAAGGACTCAAACCGCTCCCCAAACCACTACCGAAACACCTCCAAATGTCACGGAACCGGCTCAACCCGTAGAGGAACAACCCCAAGGTGCGCAGGACGCCCCCGCACCGAACAATGTGGGCGATCGTCTTCGGACGATAGAGGAGGTTTTGATTGCGCTAGGAAATGTGCAAGTCAATCAAGGGCAAGCTGCGGCGGTACCTCCGCCACAGGCTCGCCCTAACTACTTGGCAATGGTGAATCCTTACCAGCCGCCCCACTACGCTGGTGAGGAGGATCCAGCTAAACTGGAGGAGTGGATCCGAACCTTCGACAAGCTGCTGGGAGCAGTCAAATGCCCGGAAGGGGAGAGAGTGCATGTCGCTTCGTACTACTTGGGAGGCGAAGCAGATGTGGCATGGTAGCCCGTGCCATGGTTCAGATACCCGATGGCCCGTGTTCGAGACAGCGAGCTAAAAGGTTTACCGACCAAGTGGCCGGACTATTACGGACTTACGCTGAAGAATGGGATCAGATGAAACCAACACTTGAAGGGAAGATAATGATCAGATTGGAGCTGAAAGAGGAAGGAGACGAGGTGGGAAAAGAGTTAGAAAATTCTGGAAGCAGAACCCTCGCTTTGTTCCCACTCCGCATTGCCCACGCTACAAGCTCGCGACATCGCGAGGAGATATCGCAGACAAAGCGAGGCCGACAAAGCTAAGAGGCGAAATTGTGGACTTAGCCAAATCTGAAGAAGTTTTCCGCGCGATGTGCCTACGCCACGTTATTTCCGACAAAGCGAGGAGCAGACGCCACTGAAGACAGCCAATTCCGGAAACCGTTTCGTCGCTGCATTTCCGCACGCTTTGTCAAATAAATGTCGCGTGCAGCGTTTCTGCTCGTAGTTTCGCGACTCTGTTTTCCGCTTTCTTTATTATGTTGTGTTTTTTTCTTTTATTAGTCTTTTCCTGATTGGGCCTAGCCTATGTAATTATGTCCATCAGCTATATTTTTACTTTTATTAGTTTTTGCCTGATTGGGCCTAACCCATGTAATTAGGCCCAATAGTTATGTTTAGGGTTTGTTTTACTAGGCCTATATATAGGCCCTCCTTTGAACTTGTAAACAACTTTTTGAGCAATTTGATGAATTATTTTCCAAACTTGCTCAAGGGGTCACCGAGAGTTTTCTCGTCTTTGTGAGCTTCGATTGGCAAACTCACCTTGCAATCCTTTGAAGTTGGGATTGTTGGAATCATCCAAGGAGGATCATCGGAAAGAGGAGATGCGCTTGATCGTTTCGGGTCATTCCCCATCTCGAATCTCTTGATCGAATTGGTAAACTTCGCTATTGTTTTATTTTCCGCATTCGTGTTCAAATTCTAGTGTTGTCTGGAAACCGATCCATGGCAGTAATCTCTATTTTTGGTATCAGAGCCTCGTTTCTAGCACATTAGGTGTTTTTCAATTCTTATAAATCAAAAATCCAAAAATTCCTTCGTGTTCTTGAGTTACTATTCACGCCAGATTTTCGTTTGATTTTCTGGTATTAATTCGTTGCTTGTGTGGTAGATCTGATTTGATATTTGGAATCCTTGTGTCGAATACATAAATCTGCATATAAAGATCTTCCAAATCGGATTAGATTTGAGCAAGATATGGTGATTTGAAGTTCTTGAGCGTTCTTCGTCGAAATTCATAATTCTAGTCACTTTTGCTCTTTGATCTTCATAATTCTGTGTTATTGCATTTGTTTCCACTTGTCTTACACTCATTGTGTGGATGTGCATCATTACCCATAGCATTGTGATCATGGTTTGCAAGATCGACTAAACTAGTGCTTGATTTGCTTCGATTTTTGTTGATCTGAAAAGTTTGGTTGAAGGAGATCTTGATTTTTCCGACCTGCTATATTGGGGAGTGCCTTTTCCACTATTTTTGGGTGTTATCTTTCATATGGAATTGGTTTGAGGGCGATCGGAGTTGATTTGGGTGTCGAAAAGCCGAAAACAAAAATACTGTTCTGTTGTGTCCGCGACTGTTGCATCTTTGAGCTTTGATTTGAATCCGAAGATCTTCATATATTTTGGAGAATCTTATATGATCTGAAAGATCTTTGAGTTAGCTTTAATTTGGTTTTTGAATCAATCCGTTTGGGTAAGATTTGAGAGAGATATGGCCAATTTGGTAAGATGTGTCAAAATCTGGCGGGTTACCAAATCTTGAGCGCGTGAGGGCGCGTCCCTAAACCAAAATACGTTATTCTTGCACCAAAATCTTCCTATTTCAATAAGCTTGAGATATCATAAGTATATACCATGCTTTGTTATCATATAGCATGTGAAAACCCTGCTGCAAGTCACATAGCGCGCGCAACAAAACCTGCTGAAAAATTTTCAGAAGTTGTGCAACCTACCTCTCTTGATTTTGGCCACCACCACCACTCTACTTCGCATATCCGTACCAAACACCATACCATACTTCCTTACTTGAGTGTTACAATAAAGTGGATATTGGACTGGCACCTTTGTGAAACCTAGCCCTTGAAGCCACTTGAGTGATTTCACAATAAAGTGGATATTGGACTGGCACAATTGTGAAACCTAGCCCTTGAAGCCACTTGAGTAAATTCCCTGTGAGTTCTCTCTTCATAATTTTTGGGTGGGAATTTTCTTCATCTTTCAAGTTTTCGAATTCGGCCAAAAGCTAAGATTGACTTGAGTTGATTGTAGAAATTGCACTATTCGGTTCTGCAAACCCACATCATTTTGCATTGCATATCACACACAAAGTCAGTCCTTTCTTGATAGAGTCGAACAGTACTTTTGGTTCTTGTGCTGTGCGTACATAACTTCACAGCGCACTTCTCTTACTTGATCTGAATTGGGTGACAAGACACGAACAGCTGAAGAGGTTTTGGGTGACAAACCAATCTATAGCTACACTGTGTGAATATTCTTTTGGGTGAGATCACTCCAAGATTTCAGTTCTTGTCTTTGTTTTCTCTAACATCTTATACATATATATTCTTTAGTGTTTTGTAATGGCAGATAAATATGAGACTCTCTTGCAGTGTGTGCGAACTATGGAAGCCACTCTCAAACAGATGCAAGATGAAAATGTTGAAATTAGAGAAACTGTAACCAAGCAAGGCCGTGATCTGTTTGGAAGAATGGATCAGATGGATCATGATTTCAACTCTCAACTGAATGAGATGACTGAACACTTTGAATCTCAATTGATTGGACAGCAAGAGAAAATCAAAAATGATGTTTTATCTGTTGTTGAGCAAAAAGTTAATGAACTTCCTAAAACTGCTACTGAAACTGTGATTCTTGCAGGTAATGTGGAAGGATCCGACAGAGGAGAAGGTTCAGAAGTGGGGAACTTTGATCGTAGAAATGGGCCTCCAAGACCCAATGCAAGACGTGCACCACGTGAACCTGAACCACAGCAAGCGAGACCAGTCAGAAATCAGAATGCTGGGAATCTTCTAAGACAAAGGGGAGTGCATCCGTTCTCTGACAGTGATGATGATGAAGGATTTGTGGAAGTAAATTCTCAACTGGGTAATCGACAAAATAGGAGGAACCGCCAGGGTGGATTCCAACCAAGGGATTACAATCGTCACATGCAGGATCCAAATGAAGGCATGGAGTTTGACAGGAGGGAAGAAGACCTCGATGACAGTCTAAAAGCCATCAAGTTCACAATTCCAACATTCAAAGGGACAGCTGATCCCAATGAATTTATAGAATGGCTTGAGCAGATAGAGTTGATCTACAATGTTCATAGATATTCTGAGAGGAAGAAACTCCAGTTAGCTGTTGTTGAATTCAGAGATTATGCATTAAGCTGGTGGCAAAAAGTGTGTCAAGATGCTGTGAGAATAGGATATGAACCAGTCCAAACTTGGACTAGATTGCTAGTGCTCATGAGACAAAGGTTTGTGCCAGCATCTTATAGAAAGGATCTGTACCTGAAGCTTTCCTTTCTTACACAGGGTACTAGATCTGTGGAGGAATACTACAAGGAGACAGAGCGACTGCTAATGAGGTGTCAAGTCATTGAAGATGAAGATATCACACTAGCCAGATTCGCCAATGGGCTCAGAAAAGATATTTGGGAAGAGGCTGACATTCGTGGTTATGACAACCTTCAACATCTGGTTCAACAGTGCATCAAGATTGAAAGAAAGTTAAAGAGGAATACCAGTTGGAAATCAACAGCAGGACCAAGCAATTCCAAACCATGGTTAGTCAAGCCCCAACCACCACAAGGGAACAACAACAAGGAACAGAACAAACCTCCAGTGCCAAACCAGAATCAGAATCATAAACCCCGCACTTTTGAAATTGGAAAGAACTTTCAACGGGATGACCGGAACAGGGGTCCTGAGCAAGAAAGAAACAGAGGGGGTCGTGATAAAAGAGATGTTATCTGCTGGAAGTGCCAAAGAAGAGGGCATTATGCTAATGAATGTCCTAATCTTAGGAAAGTTGCTCTTATAGACACTGGCGAAGAGAAGTTGGTTGCTATCACTGAAAATGGAGCATTGCTACCTATTGATGAGGAAGAAATCTGTAATGAAGAAATTGATGACCTTGAGGATGCCGAAGAGAATCCTGAAGATAGAGAGGTTGTTGATGAAGAAGAAGCTTTCCAGACCATGGTAGCTATGAGAATCTTAACTGCTGAAAGAACAGAAAATGAACAAAGGGAGAATTTATTTCATTGCTTCTGTACTATTAATGGCAAGGGTGCTACCGTAATAGTTGATAATGGGAGCTGCACTAATGTAGTTTCCTTATTTTGTGTGCGCAGGTTAAACCTTCCATTAGAAGAGCACAAGAAGCCATACTTGCTACATTGGATGAATGCAAGTGGACGCATCAAAGTCGCGCACCAAGCCAGAATTCCCATCACCATAGGAACATACACTGAGAATGTGTTATGTGATGTCATTCCTATGAACGCATGCCATGTGTTATTAGGGAGGATGTCTGACAATGATGTAACCTATAGAGGGAAGCCGAATACCTTAGAGTTTAAAAGGGGTAAGAAGGAGTATCTCTTGAAGCCATTATCTATGGCTACGGTTAGGAGAGAAGCAGAAAAGCTGAAGAAGCAGATTGAGGAAGAAGAGAAATTGCACAAAGGGAAGGGGCTGAGCAAGCAAGTTGAAGTGCAGAAAAAGGAGAACGGCAAGGCGATTGCTGACAAGTGCCTACTGATGGGCAAGACTGAAATTGAACGAGCTATGAAGGAGCCGGAATTTCCAGGTTACTGTTTCCTTGCTTTCATTAAACCTATTGAATATATTCTGGGAATAGATAAATCTGCACCTCACTATCCTGAAACTTTTGCTAGGATGCTCGAACGGAATCAAGACTTATTCCCTGAGGAATTTCCAGAAGGACTACCGCCATTGAGGGGAATCGAGCATCAAATTGAGTTCATGCCTGGAGCTACAATTCCCAATAGGCCAGCATACAGAATGAATCCTGAAGAAACCCAAGAGATCCAGCGCCAAGTGCAAGGACTATTGGATAAAGGATGGATTAGAGAGAGTTTGTCTCCGTGTGTTGTACCTGTTTTACTTGTGCCTAAAAAGAATGGAGAATGGAGGATGTGCGTGGATTGTCGGGCTGTCAATGCCATCACAGTGAAATACCGCCATCCAATTCCACGCCTTGATGATATGCTCGACGAGCTAAGCGGTGCAACTGTCTTTTCAAAGATAGACTTGAAAAGTGGATACCATCAGATACGAATGCAACCCGGCGATGAATGGAAGACCGCTTTCAAGACTAAGTTTGGGTTGTACGAGTGGCTGGTGATGCCATTTGGTCTCACCAATGCACCTGCCACCTTCATGAGGCTGATGAATGAGACCCTCCGACCATATATTAATCGTTTCGTTGTTGTCTATTTTGATGATATTCTTATCTATAGTACAAACGAAACTGATCATGTTTCTCATGTGCAACAGGTCCTAAACAAGCTACGGGAGGTGAAGTTATATGCCAACTTTGAGAAGTGCACCTTTCATGTGACTGAAGTGATCTTCTTAGGATTTGTTGTTGGGAAGGATGGGCTCAAAGTTGATCAAAGTAAGATCAAGGCAATCACTGAATGGAAACCGCCAACCACTGTATCAGAAGTTCGAAGTTTTCTAGGATTGTGCGGATTCTTTAGACGATTTGTGCCTAACTTTAGCATCATTGCTGCTCCTCTCACTTCACTGTTGAAGAAGGATTTGAAGTATAAGTGGGGAGTAGCAGAACAAAAGGCTTTTGATGAGCTGAAGCAGAAACTGACCCATGCACCAGTGCTAGCACTACCTGATTTTGAGAAGCTGTTTGAATTGGAGTGTGATGTATCAGGGACAGGGATGGGAGCAGTTCTATTGCAGGAGAACCGACCAATTGCATATCATAGTGAGAAGTTCAATGGTGCTCAATTGAACTACTCAACATATGACAAGGAATTGTATGCAATTGTGAGAGCGTTGAAGGTCTGGCAACATTATCTCAGAGGTAGAGAGTTCATTATCCACACTGATCACGAAACCTTAAAGCACATAAAGGTTCAAGGACAGCTGAGTAAGAGGCATGGTAGCTGGAGTGCCTTTATTGAAACCTTTCCATATGTGATCAAGTACAAGAAGGGGAAGGATAATGTTGTTGCTGACGCACTATCTAGAAGAATGGCTTTAGCAGCATTTGCTACTGCGCGACTGATCGTGTTTGAACACATCCAAGCGCAGTATGCAGATGATCCAGATTTTAAGGAAGCCTATGAGAAGACTGAGAAGAATGCTTACAAAGAGTTTTCCCGACTGAACGGATACCTCTACTATGGGAACAAATTGTGCATACCTAGAGGGTCCATCAGAGAGTTGATAATCAAAGAAGCCCACGCAGGAGATATGATGGGACACTTCGGGAAACATGCCACAATGGAAGTGTTGAAGGAGAGATTCTATTGGCCAGGAATGTCCAAGCAAGTAGTCGACTTCATTGCAAAGTGTCTTGTCTGTCTGAAGGCAAAGTCACAAGTGAAGCCCCATGGGCTATACCAAGCACTACCTGCACCTGAAGGGCCTTGGATCGACATCTCCATGGATTTCATTTTGGGCTTACCGAGGACTGCCCGTGCCAAGGACTCAATCTTTGTTGTTGTGGACAGATTTTCTAAGATGGCACATTTCATACCATGTTCCAAGACCAATGATGCACATCATGTGGCAAAGTTGTTCTTCAAGGAAGTGGCCAGATTGCATGGAATTCCACAGACCATAGTATCCGACAGAGATACTAAATTCATGAGTTACTTCTGGAAGTCCTTTTGGCATGAGCTTGGGACAAAACTGTTGTTTTCATCTTCCTATCATCCGCAGACAGATGGGCAAACTGAGGCCGTCAACAGAGTTTTGGGAAATCTGCTGAGAATTATAACATCATCCAAGTCGAAGAGTTGGGACGAAAGCTTGCCCTACATCGAATTCGCATACAATCGGCATGTGCATAGTGCCACAGGTATGTCTCCTTTTGAAGTTGTATACGGATTTGATCCACTAACGCCACTTGATTTGCTGCCACTGCCTCGCAGTGAGCATTTTAATATTAATGGCAGTGACAGGGCTAAAGCAATTAAGGACTTGCATAAGGATGTCCGTGAGAGTCTACTCAAAGCAGCTGAACAGTACGCCAAGTACTCCAATCGCGGTAGGAAAAGACTGTTATTGAAACCAGGCGATTGGGTATGGGTACATATGCGAAAGGAGAGGTTTCCGGATCTGCGGCGTGGCAAATTATCCTCTCGGGGATGTGGTCCATTTAAAGTTCTTGAAAAGATAAATGATAATGCATATAAATTGGACCTCCCTGCTGAACATTCTAACATCAGTGCTACGTTCAATGTTTCAGATCTGTCATTATTTGAAAGAGATGATGAGGACGAAGCTAGTCGGTTGATGGATCAACCTCTTCAAGGGGGAGGGGATGGCATGGTAGCCCGTGCCATGGTTCAGATACCCGATGGCCCGTGTTCGAGACAGCGAGCTAAAAGGTTTACCGACCAAGTGGCCGGACTATTACGGACTTACGCTGAAGAATGGGATCAGATGAAACCAACACTTGAAGGGAAGATAATGATCAGATTGGAGCTGAAAGAGGAAGGAGACGAGGTGGGAAAAGAGTTAGAAAATTCTGGATGCAGAACCCTCGCTTTGTTCCCACTCCGCATTGCCCACGCTACAAGCTCGCGACATCGCGAGGAGATATCGCAGACAAAGCGAGGCCGACAAAGCTAAGAGGCGAAATTGTGGACTTAGCCAAATCTGAAGAAGTTTTCCGCGCGATGTGCCTACGCCACGTTATTTCCGACAAAGCGAGGAGCAGACGCCACTGAAGACTTAGCCAATTCCGGAAACCGTTTCGTCGCTGCATTTCCGCACGCTTTGTCAAATAAATGTCGCGTGCAGCGTTTCTGCTCGTAGTTTCGCGACTCTGTTTTCCGCTTTCTTTATTATGTTGTGTTTTTTTCTTTTATTAGTCTTTTCCTGATTGGGCCTAGCCTATGTAATTAGGTCCATCAGCTATATTTTTACTTTTATTAGTTTTTGCCTGATTGGGCCTAACCCATGTAATTAGGCCCAATAGTTATGTTTAGGGTTTGTTTTACTAGGCCTATATATAGGCCCTCCTTTGAACTTGTAAACAACTTTTTGAGCAATTTGATGAATTATTTTCCAAACTTGCTCAAGGGGTCACCGAGAGTTTTCTCGTCTTTGTGAGCTTCGATTGGCAAACTCACCTTGCAATCCTTTGAAGTTGGGATTGTTGGAATCATCCAAGGAGGATCATCGGAAAGAGGAGATGCGCTTGATCGTTTCGGGTCATTCCCCATCTCGAATCTCTTGATCGAATTGGTAAACTTCGCTATTGTTTTATTTTCCGCATTCGTGTTCAAATCCTAGTGTTGTCTGGAAACCGATCCATGGCAAGATGACTGGTGGCAGGCAACTCAAGCCAAGCTGACTGAAGATGACGAGCCCTACTCGTGGGCAGAAATGATGGAACTGCTCAGGGATCGATTCTATCCCTTGAGTACTAAATCAGCAATGTATGAGGAATTCCTGTCGCTGAAGCTATATTAGATCTCGATTTCAAATAACAATTTTAAAGGTTAAGTGAATTAATTTTCACTAATTTCTTAAAGACCCACGCAGTGGTCAGCATAGCGTGACAATCTTTGAGAACTAAAAACTCTGGATTTACTAATCTAGATAATGTTTTGGAATCTTTCTCCCAGTGTTTCCCATAAAGGAATATCGCGAGGAAGGTCCTGAACATACTTTAAACTTAGTATTTTCCTCAATACAAAACTCATCCTTGCTTTATTTCATTATTGGAATGATGCAAGGAACAAACCTATCAACATAAACTCTCGAAAATGTTATTCCAGAACCCACGCTTCATTCAATTGAACAAAGCGAGGGAACATTCTGAGATAGCAACAGAATTGGTTCCTTTTCTTAAGGAAGCCAAAGACCTTCTCGCTATAAATATATATCACCTATCTTATAAAGGGGAATTAAATATTCTCGTTGCATTCTTGACACATTTTATTGCGAGGAGCTTGATTCTCTGTATTACTCAAATCTGAGGAACATTCTATGAATAATAACTCCCTCCACGCTTTACAAATATAGCACACGGAAAATTAGAGTGTTCGTAGTTTTAACCCCAAGATAATTACTGCAAGTTATTTTGGACATATATTTTTCAGAATTAATTCTCAAATCCTTTTTAAGGAAAGCAATTCCCTATATTCTGTCCAGCTCCTAACCTATATTTTCGGAGCCGCTAGCATTTTACTTAGAGGACTCGGAACCCTCATCTGGAGAAGTAGTATCTTGCTCTAAACGATATAACGGAATTCCTATAGTGATAAAGAACGTAGAATTCTTCGCGAACTTAGTAGAATTTAACTTAAGAGACTTTGACATCATGCTGGGGATGGATTGGTTATCCCAGTATAAAGCGGTGATCGAATGCCAAAAACAAAAGATCACCTTGTCAAAAAGTAGGGGAAAGAGAGTTATCTTTTACTCTCAGCCCCCTAAGAAGAGTAAAAAATCGTTAGTGCACTCAAACTAAGTAACTTGATGCGTAAGGGGTATGAGCTATATGCGTGCTATGTGCACAACCTTGAGGCGGAAGAGAACAAGGTTGATAGCATACCAGTGGTAAGAGAATACCCGGATGTGTTTCCTGAAGACATCCTAGGCATGCCACCTGAGCGAGATCTTGAATTCACGATAGATCTCATTCCGGGCACAGAGCCTGTCTCAAAAGCTCCGTACCGGATGGCACCACTGGAAATGAAGGAGTTAAAGGACCAACTCGAGGAGCTGTTAGGAAAAGGGTACATAAGGCCGAGTACTTCCCCCTGAGGAGCATCGGTTTTATTTGTTAAGAAGAAAGACGGAGAATTACGTCTTTGCATAGACTATCGATGGTTAAACCAAGTGACTATCAAGAATAAATACCCGTTGCCGAGAATTGAGGATCTATTTGATCAACTGAAGGGAGCTTCAGTATTCTCCAAGATCGACTTACGATTTGGGCATCACCAGTTGAGAATTGCCGAGAAAGACATTCCGAAGACGGCGTCTCGAACTCGATATGGCCACTACGAGTTCACAGTGTTATCCTTTGGGTTAACAAATGCTCCGGCAATGTTCATGAACCTCATGAACAATGTATTTCGAGAGCTGTTAGATCAGTGTGTAGTGGTGTTCATTGATGACATCCTCATCTACTCGAAAAGCGAGGAGGAGCACGCCCAGCACTTGCACCAAGTGTTAGGGACCTTGCGAAAGAATCAACTATACGGCAAATTGTCCAAATGCGACTTTTGGTTGAAGGAGGTAGCATTTCTAGGACATATAGTATCCGCTGATGGAGTTTCAGTGGATCCGGCAAAAGTTTCTGCCGTAACTGAATGGGCAACTCCAAAGAGCCAAACTGAGATAAGGAGTTTCCTTGGATTAGCCGGGTACTATAGACGGTTCGTGAAGGATTTTTCGAAAATCGCACGACCTTTGACCCAGCTACTGAAGAAGGGAGTAAAATACGTGTGGACAGAGGCTTGTGAGACAGCGTTTCAAGAACTGAAGAAACGACTCACAACCACACCCGTATTGACACTACCATTAGAGAATGGTGACTTCGAAGTTTATAGCGATGCTTCGAAGGAAGGTTTAGGTTGTGTCTTGATGCAAGACTCGAGAGTCGTAGCGTATGCATCACGCTAGCTAAAACCTCACGAGGAAAATTATCCAACACACGACCTGGAGTTGGCAGCGGTCGTTTTCGCTCTAAAGATATGGAGACATTATCTTTATGGGCGGAAGTGTCGAATGTTCACCGACCACAAGAGCTTGAAGTATATATTCACTCAGAAGGAGTTGAATTTGAGACAGCGAAGGTGGTTGGAACTTATTAAGGACTACGATTTGGAGATAGCTTACCACGAGGGGAAGGCGAATGTGGTAGCCGATGCCCTAAGTCGGAAAACCCAACACGTGACGAACTCGTTGGTAATTCCGCCGGCATTGTACATGGATTTAGCGAGATTGGACGTGGAACTTGTCCATCCGGGCACAGTGAGTGACACGATCAATGTCATGATCGTAGAAACTCCAATATTGGATGAGATTGGGCTCGCCCAACCGGGCGACGCGAAATTAGAAAAGATAAAGGGGTATATTGCCGAGGGAAAGGCAATAGGATTCGCTGTCCACGAGGATGGAAGTGTTCCTTTAAAAGGAGATGGTGCGTGCCCCATAAATGTGCCGAGTTGAAGCGAAGGTTGATGGAGGAAGGGCACAACACGCCGTATTCGGTGCATCCCGGAGGTGACAAGCTTTACAAAGATCTAAAGAAGATCTATTGGTGGCCGGGAATGAAAAATGAAGTGGCAGACTTCGTGGCGAAATGTCTCACCTGCCAAAAGGTTAAGGCAGTGCGACAAAAATCCTTAGGACTGATGCAACCACTAGAGATTCCAAGTTGGAAGTGGGATAGCATCTCGATGGACTTTGTCTCGGGATTACCCCGATCACCTATAGGCATGAACAAGATTTGGGTGATTGTGGATAGGCTAACGAAGAAAGCCATATTTATCCCGATGAAGGACACGTGGACTATGGACCAATTGGCCCGAGCCTACGTTGATAATGTGGTACGACGACATGGAGTACCACATGACATCATTTCCGATAGAGACAGTAGATTTGTCTCTCACTTTTGGACGGAGTTACAAAAAGCTCTCGGTACTCAAATCAAAATGAGCACCGCATTCCACTCAATGACGGATGGTCAAATCGAGAGAACAATCCAAACACTAGAAGACATGCTGAGAGCATGCGTGTTGGAATTTAAGGGAAATTGGGAATCCCATTTACCCTTAATAGAATTTTCTTATAATAATAGCTACCATGCTAGCATTGGCATGGCACCATTCGAGGCGTTGTATGGACGAAAGTGCCGAAGCCCGTTGAGCTGGGAAGAAAATGATAAGTCGGTGGTAGTGGGACCACAACTTATCGAAGACATGGCTCAACAAATCAAAGTGATTCAAGGAAAAATGAGAGCCGCACAAGACCGTCAGAAGAGTTACGCTGACGTGAGACGCCGAGACCTAGAATTTCAAGTGGGAGATAGGGTCATGCTAAAGATATCACCCATGAAGGGGGTGATGCGCTTTGGCAAACGAGGAAAGTTGAGTCCCCGATACATAGGACCTTACGAAATTCTAGAACGAGTCGGAAATTTGGCCTACCGACTGGCTTTACCGCCACAATTAGATCGAGTTCATAATGTTTTCCATGTCTCACAACTAAAGAAGTATGTGCCGGACCCGACACATGTACTTCAACCGGAAGTAATCGAACTCGATGAGGATTTGACTTATGAAGAAGTCCCAGTGCGAATTCTGGACACTAAGGAGCGAGTAACGAGGAACAAAACCGTCAAAATGATCAAGGTTCTTTGGTCGAACCACGAAAGTGAGACGGCAACTTGGGAGGTAGAATCCGACATGAGAGAACGCTATCCGACACTGTTCCAAACCGACACCGACACAGTTATGGGGACATAACTGCAATCTTAAGGGGGAGAGGATGTCATACCATCTATTTTTCGTGCATTTTTGTACACAAACAAACAAATTCGAATTGTTTTGAACTACATTACGGCTTGATCCCTTCACAGGGTACGTAGGCAGCTTAGAAGTTTTAATTCTAAGTTCAGTCACAAAATAATAAAACAAACAAAAGACCTTAGCACGAGAGAAGCCGAAACACAACTTCGAGGACGAAGTTGATTCTTAAGGAGCGTAGACTGTAATACCCGAGAATTTTGCAACATAAGCAAATAATTAAATAAATAAACAATAAATAAAATAAATACAATAAATAAATAAATTCAGCAAATAAATAAATAAAGATAAGGAAATGAGAAATGATATTTAACTTAAAAAGGAATTAAAGGAATTTAATTAAATAAAAAGAATTAAATAAAGATAAATAAATTGTACACCGAAAACCAACACCAATGAACTCGAGAATTCGAGTCCAAACATGCATTTAGACCCGAGTAAAAATTTAGAGAGGAAATAGGAACCCGAAGATACCCCGGAAATCGGAATCCGGGAGCATAGGGGGATAGAAGTCCGAAAGAGATGAGGAAAGGCATGACGGATCGCACGACCCGCCCGGACCGAAGTCCAGGCGAGTGCCGCGCGGTAGCCGCACGGTCAATAGGGGAAAGGCGCGCCACGACCGCGCCACATGACAGATTCGCCGGTTGCGAGATTCACTCACCCGAATCCGGATTTTCCGACTTCGGTTGAACACCTTTCGGCTCAAGACTCCCCAAGGCCAACCTTGGACGCCCCTAGGTCATGTTTACCTATAAATAAGACCTCTTGGAAGCCCCGAACACTTTTCAAAACCCTACTATATTCTCTATACACAAAACCCTAGATCCGGAAGTCATCGGAGGCACCAAAACCGAGCGGGGATTGCCGTGGATGAATTTGAGAGATCTCCAACGTCGTGGTAAGTTAGATCCGTTCATCCATCTTGTTTTTAATTCAAAAACGAAAGCCTAATTCTCTTCTTCTTATTTCTACACCCCGAATCGGATCTAGAACGAAGAACCCGACGAACGGAGAGGATAAACGGTGGACTGGAAGCCACGCCTCCGAACTCGACGATCCTGGATGACTACGAATCTGTAAGTTGACACTTACATGGTTTTGGGAGTAATTAAAACACGTAAAACTAAACGCTTAATCGAAACTTTCGTAAATCTGTCAACATACGATTTCTACCGGCGCAGCGAATTTGTCTAATTTTTTTGAACCTTTAAAATTCTTCAAACGAAAAAACTTAAAACACAAAAAACGTTCTTAAGGCTTAGTTCTATATCCTGTAAAAATTTCAGAATTTTTCATGATGATTTGTTATATGAAATCCACCCAAAACCGAACTGCTTGAAATTGGATCTTGAATTTCTTGACAGAACTTAGGTTCGAACTTGTAGGCGTTTTTGACATTAGTTTTAAGCCGATTTAGATCTTTAGCCGAACATGAAAGTTGTAGATAAATGTCTTAAGAAGGTCTCTGTAAAATTTCGTTAAGTTTGAAGTTGATTTGCTATGGTAGATCTTGATAATCTTGAACTGCTGTACACGAAATTTGGACAGATTAATGATATGACGAAAATTGACGTTTTTGACCTATTTCAGTATCTCGGATTGAAAAAGTTAAAACACGAAAGTTGTTCATCTTGATGTTTCCGAGTCAGTGGTAAATTTTTAGAATTTTTAGACTAAAATCGGATTTTAAATTATTTTTAGAGTAAACTGTGGTGAACCGAGTCAAATCTTGAAATCTTTTGAAACGGTGAAACTAGCCTTTAAGGTACTTGAAATACTAAATCTTGGGTGTAATGGGGATAGTTAAATGTTTATTATTGTCTTTTTAAATTATTAAATGCTTTATTTGAATTAATTATGGCCTTTATTTAAATTATGCTAAATGTACTATTGGTTAGTGCCATGATTTAATTATGCGAATTGATTATATTATTAAATTGAATTATTTATGATTATTATCATGCTTTTATGTAATTATTAAATTAATGGCTTTTAAACCCTACGATCATGCATGTGTTAACTTACTCAGCAAGTTGTGCTGACCAAACCATTTATTTTTCCTTTTCTCTTACAGAGTATGTGGAACAGACATGAGCACGTTCATGCATGGGGGGGGACTTAAATTTTGTGAAACTTATTATTTAAATTCTTGCATTAGACAATAGAATAAACGGGCCTGTTTAACCCGTGTTTTGACCATGTCGGTCTTATTTACATTTTCGCTGCAATATTATACTCAAATACTATTTTCGCTGCATTATGATATTATTATTTTCGAGATTATATGGTATGGGTTGTTCGCAAATATTTTAAATATTTTTAATTACTGAAATACCTAGCCTTGCATCTCTTTAGTAAGCCGGAGAAACCGTGTCTTACTAGGGAGGTGTGGCGGTGACATCCCGACCTGGGTGACCAAAAACCGGGGTGTTACACATACCTCCTCCATTGGATGAACAACAGTGGAAAGACCAAGGTCACCCAACAGGCGTGGGTTCCCATCACCAAAGGGCTTACTCCGAGAAAGTGCTATGCGACGTTGTTCCGATGAATGCATGACACGTTGCCATGGATCTATGTGTCTAATTCCGAAAGATCAAAACGAGCAAGCAAAAGACAAAGAAAGTGCCAATTGGCCGAGGCAAAGAAAGAAAAAAGAAGAGATCAAAAACAAAAGGAAAATGGAAAATTACTTGGAAATGGGAAGGATGGATGCCTTGATCATCAAATCCATCAACTCATAAGACCCGGACCCTTCTAGAGTCGAACCATACGCCGCCATGGATGTGATTCTTCAAGATTGACCCCGTGGAAGCCTCCTTCAAGCGTCCTCGTGTCACGACCCCTTGAAGCTAGTCCAAAGAACCGATTTCAACTCTCCTCTCCATTGAAACACACGGCCAAGGGTGGTGGTGGTGATGGCCGAATGGTGGTGGAAGGGAAAGGGTTTGGATACTCTCTCAAAAGGTTCTCTCCACCTCTCAAGAACAAAAGAAAGGAAGAACTCTCTTCACTCTCAAAGGAAAATTCTCAAATTGATTCATCAAAAACTAAATGATACAAGTGTGGGAGGGGTCTTATTTATAGACCCCTATGGCCGAACCTATCCCCCTTCTAAAACTAGATTTTCGGCCAAACAAGGCCCTTGTGGCTAACTCCCCACAATCCTAACTCCTAACAAGTATAACCTCTCTAATTACAAGCTTAACTCCTCTAGACATGAACCTAGGACTAACCTAGTCAACCTAGTATGACTTGTCCTAATACACATATCAAGATAAACATACAAAGTACAAGACATCATATGAATCATACTAAACTAGATTGTTTTTAGGCTTGTAATGAAAAACATGGTGAACATGTCCCAAGCCATGTCTTTTCTTCCTTCAAGCTTGTTTCTTCCTCTTCTCTTGTCCAAACTTGCTCACTTCTTCCTTTTACAACTTGGATGCCTTCTTGGAACTTTAATCCCGCCATGTCATCATGTGCCACGTCATCTCGTGCCACGTCATCGTATGCTTCGGATGCTTCTTCATGCTTCAAACTCCTTTGAAATGGCTTCCAAGTGTGCTTGCAACCTTCTTATTGACATTTGATCCCATCACAAGTAGTTTTTCTTGTTTGGACAAGTTTGTCGGACTAGACGTCCTCGTCACACTCTCCCCCTTGAAAAGCTTTGGACTCCAAAGCTTATCTCAAATGTTCCTACAAAAGAGTTTTAAGCCCATAAGAGAGTGTGATAAGATGTATACTACAATCATGTAAATGATATCCACGATATCTAAGTATACTCTCAAACATCTTAACAATTCTAAACTTGGTTCATGGAATTAAGAGTATAACATGCCATGAGAATACCATGTGAAAAGTAGTAAACGTCCTACAATTATATGGCATATAAGAGCAAAGATAGATCCTAAGAAATCTTCTAAGTGAGCTTAGTTCATCACAACACTTATGATATACAAATGGGTCTATATAATGATGCTCAATCAATTCATCATGCATGCTAAAATTCTTCAAATAAAACCCATAAAGCATACAAAGATCTCTAAAATGATTCTTAAGTAATCTAGCATGTATTTCATAGCTCTTCAAGTAATGCTCATAAGTCCTAAAAGAATCTATATGACAATGTTCAAACGAACTAACATACCATTCATCTTTTCTCAAGTAGTGCTCATGCTTCATGCTAGAATTTAAAGAATATGGTAAAGAATAGTGTTGCCCAATCAATCTAGCATAAGTATCATCAATTCTAAAGTAAGGCTCATATCTCATGCTAGAACATGATAAAGGTCCTATATGAGTATGTTCAAACATGCTAGCATACTTATATTCAACTCCTAAGTAATCCTCATACTTTATACTAGAATGTAAGGAATAAGATATAGGATTCTCATAGTGAGGCTCAATCATTCTAGCATACTTATGATCATCTTTCAAACAATCCATATATGCTATGCTAGAATGTAAAGTAGGTAGTAAAGGATTTTCTACCTCATGCTCTTCTACATCAAACTTAAAAGAATAAACCTCATGTGAGCTCTCTTCCTCAAGATCTTCATGATCTTCTTCAAGTTCTTCTTCAAGTGCATAGATGTCATCCTCTTGATTCTCTTCAAATCCTATGGTATCATCTTCATTCCTACAAGCAAGATTAGATGCAAACATTGCATTGGATATAACTAAGAGTGCTCTAAATCTATCAAAGCTTGCATGTGGTCTACCCAAGAACCACTTCAAAAGTACACCAAAGTCCATAATGTCCATGTACAAGAATTCAAAACAATTTAAGCCTATAACATGCTTAAAACAATCAAAAAGTAAAATCCTTCTTGTTGTATCCTCATTCCAAGCATGGTTCTTGTATGTCATCTTGCTCCATTCTCCATAGCTCACCTTAGAAAAAACATTGAAGCACATATCATAAGCACTTATTTCATTATGCAAATCTTTTCTCAAAAGAAAACAAAAGCTAGATGATAAATCTCTAACTTCCCTTTTACCAATACCATAAGAAGTCAACACTTATGAAACTTGAAGCCCATCTTCTTTATTATGGCTAACTTCTTTTCCTTTCTTAGATGCTCCACTAGAAGTCTTCTTGTATTCCTCTTCATATTCTTTTATCCTTTTTCTCAAGTTCACTTGATCCTTATGCACTTCCTTTAAAGACAAAGAAGAGATAACAACCTTAGTATCATCATGGTAAAAAATAATAGAATACAAAAGTCCATTATATTGGATAGCCTTGTCGGATTGCCAAGGCCTTCCAAGTAACAAGTGACATGCACTCATAGGAGTGACATCACAAAGAACTTCCTCTTTGTAGATTCCTATCTCAATAGGAACTTTACTACCTACTTTACACAAGACAAAACCGAAACAAGACTCCCAAATTTTCAAAAAGAATAGTGCACAACCTAGGTTTCAATCAATCCTTTGTTGAAACACCAAAAAGAAGACTTGCACTAGGTTTCAACAACCCTTTTGCAAAACAAAATTTCAACAAGTGCCCTAGGTTTCAACAACCCTTTGGCAAGAACAAATTCAACAAAGTGCCCTAGGTTTCAACAACCCTTTGGCAAGATGTTGTGAGTGTCAAAAAGCCCTAGATTTCAACAATCCTTTGGCTTGACAAAGAAAGTGGAAACAACTCACAACAAAATTCAACAATTGAAACGAGACACAAAAAATCACAAAAGCTAAGGCCTCCCGCAATCTTACTTTTTTTTTTTATATTTCGGCCATGATTTCTTTTTTTTTTTTTTTGCGCCGATTTCACTTTTTTTTTTTAATATTTTCGGCTTTTACTAATGTTGAGAATTGCCTTTTGCCAAAAATTTCAACAATGCATTTTTACTAGGCCAATAGCAAATTCAACAATTCCAATGAGAAAAATTCAACAAGCCAAAAATTTACAACAAGTGAAAATGACTAGCAACAAGAAACAAATCCAAAGCCAAAACTAACTTGTAATAGAAATGGGGAAACATTCTAATATGTCTTAAAATTGGGGAAACATCCTAGTTTGTCTAAATGAGCTTAACTTCCACTAACTCCCCATGTGCTCCCATGTGCAAGTAAACTCCCTAACTCCAAAATTAACACTAATTTCAACAATGGCTAAACTTCAACAAAACCGCCCCCCTTAATGAATCCAACTCTCGTCCCTCACTCAAAATTTGGAAGAAAATTCAACAATTGCTCCGAGATGCTAAAATATGTAATTCTACACAATCAAGATTAGGAAGAAGTGAAAACTAGCACCAACGGCATTCAACAAGGGCTCAAAAATTCAACAATGAGGGTGATTTTTCCAATTCAACAAAAGAGAACAAAATCAACAAGAATTAACAAGGAATCAAATCCATAGAATCAAGCATACATGGATTTCAACAACAAGCAACAATTCAACAACAAGAACCCTAAAACCGCCACTAGAAGTGATGAAAATGGCATCGGTTCCCTATCTTCTAAAACATGGAATTTTCGAAATTAAGCAAGGCTCTGATACCAAAATTTATGCCATGGATCTATGTGCCTAATTCCGAAAGATCAAAACGAGCAAGCAAAAGACAAAGAAAGTGCCAATTGGCCGAGGCAAAGAAAGAAAAAAGAAGAGATCAAAAACAAAAGGAAAATGGAAAATTACTTGGAAATGGGAAGGATGGATGCCTTGATCATCAAATCCATCAACTCATAAGACCCGGACCCTTCTAGAGTCGAACCATACGCCGCCATGGATGTGATTCTTCAAGATTGACCCCGTGGAAGCCTCCTTCAAGCGTCCTCGTGTCACGACCCCTTGAAGCTAGTCCAAAGAACCGATTTCAACTCTACTCTCCATTGAAACACACGGCCAAGGGTGGTGGTGGTGATGGCCGAATGGTGGTGGAAGGGAAAGGGTTTGGATACTCTCTCAAAAGGTTCTCTCCACCTCTCAAGAACAAAAGAAAGGAAGAACTCTCTTCACTCTCAAAGGAAAATTCTCAAATTGATTCATCAAAAACTAAATGATACAAGTGTGGGAGGGGTCTTATTTATAGACCCCTATGGCCGAACCTATCCCCCTTCTAAAACTAGATTTTCGGCCAAACAAGGCCCTTGTGGCTAACTCCCCACAATCCTAACTCCTAACAAGTATAACCTCTCTAATTACAAGCTTAACTCCTCTAGACATGAACCTAGGACTAACCTAGTCAACCTAGTATGACTTGTCCTAATACACATATCAAGATAAACATACAAAGTACAAGACATCATATGAATCATACTAAACTAGATTGTTTTTAGGCTTGTAATGAAAAACATGGTGAACATGTCCCAAGCCATGTCTTTTCTTCCTTCAAGCTTGTTTCTTCCTCTTCTCTTGTCCAAACTTGCTCACTTCTTCCTTTTACAACTTGGATGCCTTCTTGGAACTTTAATCCCGCCATGTCATCATGTGCCACGTCATCTCGTGCCACGTCATCGTATGCTTCTGATGCTTCTTCATGCTTCAAACTCCTTTGAAATGGCTTCCAAGTGTGCTTGCAACCTTCTTATTGACATTTGATCCCATCACAAGTAGTTTTTCTTGTTTGGACAAGTTTGTCGGACTAGACGTCCTCGTCACACGTCTTGCTAGGACGACCATGGTTGTTTCACAAAGATGCCACTTATAGGGGCAAATCCAATGTTTTGTACTTTAAGCATGGACAAAATGACTATCTGTTTAAGCCTCTGCCTGTAAAACTTGTAAGATTAGATCAGGAGAAGCTTAGGGCAAACATGTCAAAGGTAGAAGAGCTTGCCAAGGCCATAGCCAAAGGCAAGGCCAAGGTGGGCCAACCATCTGTCGAACCGAGTGAAGAAAGTCAGTGTCTGATACTGACCAAAACAGAGTTTAAGCAAGCAGCGCTAGAACCTGGCTTTGCAGGTCACTCTTTTCTTGCTTTAATTAAGCCTGATGAATCTGCTAATAGAACTGCCAATATTGAACCTGAATTGTCTGAAAATTTTGTTAGGATGCTTGAACGCAACAAGGATGTATTACCTGAAGAGATGCCTGCCGGACTGCCACCACTTCGAGGCGTGGAGCACAGAATCGACTTCATGCCCGGAGCCTCTATTCCTAACCGACCCGCCTACCGGATGAATCCTGAGGAAACGAAGGAAATTCAACGACAGGTTCAAGGTTTGCTTGAGAAGGGCTGGGTTCGGGAAAGTTTATCACCGTGTGCCGTCCCAGTGCTATTAGTTCCAAAGAAGAATGGAGAATGGCGGATGTGCGTCGATTGCAGGACTGTCAACGCCATCACTGTCAAATACCGCCATCCTATTCCTAGTCTGGACGACATGCTCGATGAACTTGGTGATGCAAGCTTGTTTTCGAAGATCGATCTGAAGAGTGGCTACCATCAGATCCGGATGCAACCCGGAGACGAATGGAAGACTGCTTTTAAGACAAAATTTGGTCTTTACGAGTGGCTCGTGATGCCATTCGGCCTCACTAATGCACCCTCCACATTTATGCGTCTAATGAACGAAACATTACGATAATTCATTGGCAAATTTGTTGTAGCATATTTCAATGATATCCTTGTCTATAGTTGCACAGAATCTGATCACATTGCTCATGTTCAACAGGTTTTGAACAAACTTCGAGAGGTGCGATTGTATGCCAATTTTGAGAAGTGTACCTTTTGTGTTCCGGAGGTCACATTCCTTGGATTTGTAGTGGGCAAGGATGGGCTTAAAGTTGATGAATCAAAGATCAGGGCAATTTCTGAATGGAAGCCGCCGACCAATGTGCATGAAGTCAGAAGTTTTCTAGGTCTAAGCGGATTCTTTAGGAGATTCGTCCCTCAATTCAGTGTGATTGCCGCCCCAATCACATCACTACTCAAGAAAGAGAATCCTTTCAAATGGGGGCCGGCACAACAGAAAGCCTTTGATGAACTTAAGGACAAACTGACCCATGCACCGGTGTTGGGATTGCCGGACTTCGAGTTGCCATTTGAAGTGCAAAGTGATGCATCGGGAACAGGAATGGGAGCCGTTCTGTTGCAAGAAGGACGACCGATAGCATATTACAGTGAAAAGTTCAGTGGAGCTCAGCTGAATTACTCCACTTATGACAAAGAATTATATGCCATCATGCAAGCTTTACGGACATGGCAACACTATCTCCGAGGCCGAGAGTTCATCATTCACACTGATCATGAGACACTTAAGCACATCAAGGTTCAAGGCCAACTGAGCAAGAGACATGCCCGATGGAGCGCGTTTATCGAGACATTTCCGTATGTGATCCGGTACAAGAGAGGCAAAGAAAATGTGGTTGCAGATGCTGTCCCGAAGACTAGCGTTGGCATCATTTGCAACAATTAAGCTATTTGGATTTGAGCAAGTCAAGACTCAGTATGCCACTGATGAAGACTTCAAGGAAATTTTCAAGCTGACAGAACAAAAGGGATACAAGGAGTACTGCCGCCTACATGGATTTCTCTATTACGGTAACAGGTTATGCATTCCAAGGGGATCCATTAGGGAGTTGCTGATTCAGGAAGCTTATGGGGGAGACCTCATGGGACACTTTGGAAAGCATGCAACTATGGGAGTACTTTCAGAGAGATTCTACTGGCCAGGAATGCAGAAACAGGTTTCTGACTATATTGCAAAGTGTCTGGTCTGTCTGAAGGCCAAATCAACTGTGAAGCCTCATGGTTTGTACCAAGCATTGCCTGTGCCTCAAGGACCCTGGCTGGACATCTCGATGGATTTTGTACTGGGGCTACCACAGACTGCTAGAGCTAAAGACTCAATTTTTGTGGTAGTAGACCGATTTTCCAAGATGGCACATTTTATCCCGTGTGCAAAAACCAACGATGCCCGACATATAGCCAAACTGTTCTTCAGGGAAGTGGTACGTCTTCATGGAGTACCGAAAACAATTGTGTCAGATCGGGACACCAAGTTCATGAGTTATTTTTGGAAAGGATTTTGGAGAGAAATGGGCACGCAGCTATTGTTTTCCACTTCATACCATCCTCAGACTGATGGTCAAACGGAGGCAATCAACAGAGTGCTGGGCAATTTGCTCAGAATTATCACATCCTCCAACTCGAAAAGCTGGGACGAATGTCTGCCACACATAGAGTTCGCATATAACAGACATGTCCATAGTGCCACTCATGTTTCCCCTTTTGAAGTTGTGTATGGTTTTAATCCACTGACCCCAGTCGATCTCCTACCACTACCCTGTAGTGAGCATCTTAATTTTAATGGCAGGGACAGGGCCACAGCAATCAAGAACCTACACAAAGACGTGCACGAAAGTCTGGCGAAAGCTGCTGAGAGCTATGCCAAATATGCCAATCAGGGCCAGAAGAAGCTGATCCTCAAACCAGGAGATTGGGTTTGGGTTCATCTCCGAAAGGAGAGGTTCCCGGCCCAAAGACACGGAAAACTCGCTCCCCGCGGAGATGGACCATTCAAAGTGCTAGAAAAGATCAACGAAAATGCTTACATGATTGAACTGCCTTCTCATTATAATGTTCATCCTACTTTCAATGTTGCTGAACTTTCACTTTATGAGCGGGACGAGGAGCTCGAAGCTGATCGGTTGATGGATCAACCTCCCCAAGGGGGTGGGGATGACATGGATGTCATGACCCATGGCATCATGATCCCCTATTTCCCGGAGGGACCGGTTTCGAAGGCACGAATAAAGAAATTTATTAATTCAGTCTCTTTATTTTTATTTCAGGAAGCAGATAAACTGGAGCCGAAGAAGGAGCCCAAATTAAAGCTGTTGTTGCAGGCTGAAGAATACCGGAAAGGCCCGGGTCCCATTAATTTGGGACCCACCTTATCCAACTGAATCCGGGAGAAAGGAGGCCTCGAGATGCACAGACGGATCAAATCAGCATAAGGAGGTCGAATGAAGGGTCCCACCCGGAACAGTTAGGAATTCTTCAAAGTTTGGGGAGCTACGACGATGAACATCTACTACGACGCTGAGCAATAGCTACGATGCTATCCATGGTCTACGTCGAAGGGCCTGTTCAACGTCATCACACAGGATTTCATTCAAGAGGAAGCCTACGACACTACACCCTCCTACGACGCTATCCTTGTACTACGTCGTCATTGAGGATAGTGTCGTAGTCACTCCAGGAGCTCCCCCTTCACGAATCCGCACTACGACGCCAGACGACCCCTACGACGACAGCCGCGTGTAGCGTCGTACCGTGTCCAGTTTGCTTGTTTCCTTGTATCTGCTTTGTTTAAAACATTGGTAGGGTTGTTTAATTTGGTGCTTTAGGGTTTCTCTATATATATGAGGTCCCCTAGCTTTGTAATCACTTTGATATTTTGAACAACATAATTTTCATCAATCAAAGTCATTTCTCTTGAGAGCCAACACTTGGTTCTCAACAACTTGTGGGTTTACCATTCGGTTCACACACACCATTGAAGATTGGAATTTGCTTCAATGGCCAAATCGGAAGATGCACTCATGAAATCCATTTGTCTTGGGTAAATCCCTCTTCCCTTGGATTTACTTAGTCCCCTTCATTCCGAAAATTCCCTTATCCTTTTATTTTCTTTATTTTGTTGTTCTTATTCATTTCTTCTTCTTACTCTTCATCCGGTGACCAACTTAGTCAAACAAAGATCCATGGCAGGAGGTCTCCTTCTTCCAGATTCAGTTCAAGATTGCAGGATCCGGATGAGCGGATCCTGGTTCTTCCAGTTGGATTTAGATCAATGCTTTCAGATTGCTTCCTTCTGCTTTGTTGATTTCTTCTGTGAATTCTTCAGACTTGAGAAGGATGGCAATTTGATCTGTGAACCTTTTAGTCCTGGTTCTAGAGCATGGTCCCTCTGGAAGGATTAATGCTGCAGATTTGGCTCCCACGCCATGAGTGGTGAAGGGTGTGAAAAGGAGGAAGAACAATTTTTGGGATTTTTCGATTTTTATATCTTTTGATGTTTATAGGAAAACAAGTAGAACCAAGTGTGGCTCTGATACCAAATAAATTAGGATGATGTCATGGATTTCTTGGTTACTAACTTGCAAGAACAAAAGGATGGAAAATAAAGATAAAGATAGGGAAGCAAAACCGCAACAAGAATCATCGGGGGAAGCAACCAAGGTGTTCAAAACCTTGATCTCATCCCAATCCTTCCACTCAAGCCTCGGTTTGATGATCAACAATGGTAGCTTCAAGCCAAGTTGATGAATGTTTCCAAGCAAACATACAAAGTGTGTGTGTGAGTGTTTATGAACTCACAAATGATCTTTGAAGAGAGATAATTAATATTCATTCAAGCAAAGATGAGTAACAAGTGTTTGGGAGGTCATTTATATAGACCTCACTACAAAAGAGCAATTCTGGAATAAGAAAATACATGAAAAATGAGCAAAAACACAAAAGGGGGCCAAATGGGTTGCCCTGTCGCTAGAGGATCACGATGGATGGCTCACGACGGGTGTAGGCTTGCGACGGAGGGCTCATGACGGGAGGTTCTCGACGAGAGGTTCTTGACGGGAGGCTCACGACGGACGGTTCACGATGGGAGGCTCACGACGGATGGCTCACGATGGATGGCTCACGACGGGAGGCCCACGATGGACGGCTCACGACTGATGGCTCACGATGGACGTCTCACGACTGTGAGGACCACCACGGACACTTGGGTCAAGTCTTGAGCGAGCCCCACCATACTTTACTTGTCTTTATTTATTTATTACATGCCTTATCTAATAACATTGAAATAAGTAAATATTATCCGACCATCTTCCAACTTCGACCAAAATTTATCCGGCGACCGGCGGCAGCTCCGCCCGGCCTCCGGCCAACTTCCGGCCAATTTTCCGGCGAGCTCCGTTTGGTCTTCTAGTGAGGCCTTTGTGATTCCGACGACCTTAGGGCGACCCTCCGACGACGGCGATAGCTTTCTACATCAAAATTGGGGAATCCACAGTTGGATTCCCTCCGGATTCATCGAGTTGGATCATGAACAATGCTTTCGAATTGCATCCTCCTTCCTTGTTGATTTCAGCTTGGGATTCCTCAGACTTTAGGAGAGTTGCTATTCGGTTAATGAACTTCTTGGCCCGGCTCCTGGAGCATGGACCTTCTGGAATAATTACTATTGCAGATTTGGCTTCCACGCCACCCACACTTCCTCTTTACTTTTGGTCTTTCCAGAAAAGTATACCTTTTGCCAAAAGTGTGATAATGACCTCAAAACAAGTCCAAATTCGGCGATTCAAATTTCTATGGATTAAGCACTCAAAGAGCTTCAATTTGGTTGAAGATTCATCAGGAAATTCGAAGATCTTCATATGTTCATGAACCTTCAAAGTTGAGCAGATTCGGACTCACAATGGCAATCTTTTTGTTTTTGATGTTTGGCCGACCAAATGAACTCCAAAAACTCTTGAAACCAGTTCCAATGGATTCCTAACACCCAAAATGTGTAAACAAGACCCTTGAACAGATAGCAGACCTATTGCCCCCGCATGAAACTCAATCAACAAGTGCAAGTAAGGAAAAATGAAAGCAAACTAAGCAATCCTTTTTGTTCAAACTTGCAACCAATGTTCAAAATGCTTAGGAAATGATACAATACCCACGCAATGAGTTTTATATAGGTGAAAACAAACTCAAAAACCCAAAATCAAAGAATCAAAAAGCAAAACATAAGTATTTTTAGATTTTTAGATGAAGAACATGAAGAACACTCATGAATCTTCAAATGAACACAACTTTTGCATACGAACTTCGATTTGGATGAATCATATGTCAATGGAAAGCTCTTGAGATGAGAATTAAGAACATGGGATCAGATTTCTCAAAATCTCAAAGAGCAAATACCAGAATTCCAAAACAGTGGACAGAATGCTTCTTCTTAGGGTTTTCCGAATGATTTTTGGAGGATGGAGATTTGGAAAAATTTGGGAAGCATAACCCCTTAGGAATGGATTATATAAATTACCAAATGGAATATGCTTCCAAATGGTGAGTGGTGGAGTGAAGAAATGGATGAAAATGGTGGATGAACAATTTTTGGGTGAAATAATGGCCAAAACTTCAAAAATCATATAAAATGATTCCCTTGGCCAATTTTTTCGAACTTTATATGATTTTGTATGTAAACAACCCAACGAAACCGAATATGAACTCAGAATCGCAAAATTCGCAACAGAGCAAAACGGTCTCAGTGGACAGTGAACAAGTTTTGGGGTTTTTTTGTTTTTTGAATTTTTATGGGTTTTGGATATATGGATAGATCTATTCGTTCTTTGCTTGGCTCTGATACCAAATGGTGTAGACCAAGGATCCAAAATAAAGAAATCAATAGGAGGATCAAAAGGAAAATAGAAATGGGGATGAGGAAAGAGTGGATACGGAAGCTTTCCAATGTTTATGCAACAAAGGAATTCAACCTTGGATTTTTCTTCAAGAATCCAACAATTGTGAAATAGCTCAAGCTACATACACAATTAGATGAGGATTTTCGATTCCCACAAACTCTTAAATGACCTTAAGAAATAAATGGATTGCATTCAAGCAAAAATTCATTCATAAATTCAAAAGGTGAGTAGCAAGGTTTGGGGGAAGCCATATATACAGGCAAACCTTTAATTACAAAGATTAAATAAGCTAAACAATTAATTAGGAGTTTTAATCAACCCATTACAATAATTAAACAAATGCTGAGACAAATTAAACAAGGCCGCAAATTGTTGAGCACGACGCCAAGCATGGAGGTGGTGTGGTTTACGACGTGAAATGGGAGAAATTGCATTCGGGGCATTGCGCAGCAAGGGTCGGGACCTCAGCTCTAGAAGGTAGGAATTTAAATATTACTTGGCTGCAGGACCTCAAGTCCCAGGACCTTCCATATCCTTGCTCAGGGGGTGAATTTGAAATTGGAGAGCTGTGGACGACGTGAAGCCTTCGGGTACGACGCTAGACCACACGAACAACGTGAGACTTCGAGCTTGACTTCGCGGGTGTTCGAAGGTATGGACGACGCAAGAGTGAAGGGACGACGCGGGCAGCTTGGCGTCGTAAGGAAGGCACGGCTTGCATCGTCGATGGGAGACTTGCGACGGGGCTTCTGTCGGAGCCTTCTTCCGATGGAGGCGATGGGCAACGGCAGTGGAGGAGCTCGCCGGAGTGGAGGAGGGGTGGCTGGATATGAGTGGTGGTGACTGAAGCGGCCGGAGATGATGATGGCAGTGGAGGGATGAAGACTGGCCGGAATTTGAACTTGTTGCGGCGGAGTTTTGTTCTTCGAGTACATTGCGGCTTTCGGGGTGATCGGAATAAGGAAGAAGGTGACCGGAGCTGTTGTGGTCGAGGCCATGGCAGAGACATGAGATGAGGGGGCTCCGGCAGTGGATAAATGGAGGGTTTTCTTCTCTTCGTTTCTTCGTCGGTTGGCCATGAGTGACGCCGGAGATGAGGATGGATGATGCCGCTGTTGTTGGTGTTGGGACCTGATGCGACTGTCGGGGATGGACAATGTTGATCTGCGATGATGATGGAATGCAGTGGAGGAGATGCAGAATGATGGCTTCTGGCGGTGACGGCTGGAGGTTGAAGATGGTGGCAGCTCGCGGGAATGTCAATAGGATGTTGGAGGCTCCCTGATGATGATGATGATGAGGCGAGCAATAGGATGGCTTTCCGGCGCCCGGAGGAAGATGATCGGAGTTGGAGACGCTGATCAGAACCGAGGCACGTAGCGGCCGGAGCAGGAGACATCGAGTTGGTGGTTGGTTGGTTGTCATCGGCAGGAGCCCAAGATGAGGATGAGACATGCCGGCGGTTGTATCTGTTCACGACCGGAGCCGGAAGGATGGGGGTGTTGACAGCAGTGGTTGTTTGGAGCTCCCGATGCTCACCGAGAAGATGATTGGGGTCGGAGAACGGAGGAAGCTGCAATGGAGGGGATGGGCTCGGCCTTGGATGGGTAATGAGGTGGGCCGGCCAATTCTTCATGGGCCAAGAATAAATTCTTGGTGTTGGGCTTGCTGCATGGGCCGGTGGAGTATGGGCCACATCATGTGAGGTTGGGCTCTTGTCCTTGAATCCTTTGGGCTTAATATATCGGTTGGGCCTCCTTTTAATTGTATTTCGGCCTTTTGACTTGGGCTCTCCATTTAGTTGTTAGACTTTAAAATGGCTTGGGCCAAGGCTTCTATTCCTCAAATTAATTAGTTCGAGCCCACTGAAATATTGATCCGGATTAATTGTTGGGTTGGCTGGGCTGGCTACGGCACCATGCCACACAAATTACAAAGGGGAAAAAAGGGAGGGATAGGGGGCCGGTGGAGAATCGAACCTCCAACCTTCCGTTGGAAGCCTGGGGGACTTAACCACTTGGGCTAAGTCCTCATCCCAGTGTAATGAATTACTTAAAATATGGATCCGTGACAAATATTAAAGAACGAATGTAGTATGTGACAATTGTTAATAGATGGATGAGAGATCTTCCAGCTCTCGCAATTCAGTTCAATCTGGGACTTCATTCAACTATTTTTCTTAATTGCACTATCATACTTCTCTTATCTCTATTATATATGTCGCCCCTTATCTCCCTCATTTCTCCACTCAGCTGAATTGGTGTCATAGATATTGTATCTTATAGCAAAGGAAATTAGAAGGTGGATACCCTACCTCAACAACCTGCCAAGTCTGCAAATCTCTCCATTGCTTGGGCCAGGGCCGGCTAAGGCCCAGTGCAACCTGGGCCTTAGCACAGGGCCCCCAAATTTTGGGGCCCATTTTTTTTATTTTCTTTATCACTAGTAGTACTATTTGTTAATTGATATATATGGCTTAGCATAGGCCCGGCTAAGAAGTGTAGTATACTTTTTTTTATGGGCCTTTACTTATTAATTTTTTTTTGGTTAGCTGCCTTTGCTTATTAATTACTTTTAGGGCTTTTTTTTCTATGTAATATTTAATTATATTAATATATTAATTAATAAACTAATAGTATAGTACTACTTCATAGTTTGTGTTTTTCTTCGTACTTAAATTGGTATTTGAGGGTCCGAATCATGTTCTGTTAGTGTCCAAATTATAATACTTTATAATTAATAAACTAACAAAATACAAATTGGGGCCGAAATTGTGTTTTATTCTTGCATTTTTAATTTGTGTTTGTACTTTTTCTATATTTTTTTTTATGTTATTTTCTTTTGCATTTTCTTTTAATTTTACTCATTTGTAAGAAAAACTACGGTCATTGATAGACAATCTATCGAGTTGAATTTTTTATGTTATCAATTTTACAAATAATTTTAATTAATTTATTAAATTGAAGAGGGCCTAAAAAATTTATTAGAACAGGGCCTCCCAAAATGATTAGACGGCCCTGGCTTGGGCCCTATGTCCAGGGTGCAATGGATGAGACTCCGACCGACCATGTGTCGGCCTCGGATGGCGGATATCTTAAGGCCCATGCACGGCCATGGGACACTCATAACATAAAAATGTACTTTAATTAAGGTATGCATTATTTGATTTCAAATGCATTGTTTAATTTCAAATAATTTAATTAAGAATTATACGATTCATTATTCCATAAGAAATATACTCAATATCTCATATTTTATTCATGTTAGAATTATACTTCATAAAGAATTAAAAAAATAATCCAAATGCTAATAATAATAAATAGCAAAATGTCAACACAAGTCCTTATTCTTTTTTTTTTTTTTTTGTTATTAATTACTCCCTTCATCTTGTGTAAGATGTCTTTTTTAACTTTTTGGCACTATCATAGTTTAACTTCAACTCAATGTATTACAAATACTATACTTGAAAAAAATAATCGAGTTTCATCTTATTAGAGTCGTATAATCATGTAGTTTTAGAATATATATTTTACATAATTTTTGTTTTACATATTTTTGAGATATTAATTATTGAATAAATGCATTGAATTATGTGCAGAAATCAAACAAGAGATATTAAATGGAACAAAGGGATATTGTAATTTGACAGTTTGGTGCAGTGGAAATCTCTAATAAAGGTGATGACTTTGTTATCGGGAAAATGACCCATTTGGTCCGATAATGTTAAAAGATTTTCCAAACATTCCAAAAAAGTTTGAATTAAATAAACTCATCCATTAAATACTCTTATCATTGTCGAACCAGTCCATGAACCGATTTTTTTTACTAGTCATTGCCGAACCCGTCCATTAAACAACCCTACTGGGTGGACCGGTTCGGCGATGAGTAGGTATTTAATAGACGGGTTCGGCAATGATTAGTAAAAAAAGCGGGTTCATGGACGGGTTCGACAATGATTAAGATATTTAATGGACAGGTTCATTTAATTCGAAATTTTTTGGACAGTTTGGAAAAATTTTCTACATTATCCGACCAAATGGGTCATTTTCCCCTTTCTTATCCTATAAGCATGGGTTAAAGCGGTACGGTAAATATCCGATCGATCCGATGCCGTATCCGATTATATTCGAATCTGAATCCGTTTTCGACTATCCGGCCGGATATTTCAATATTCGTATCCGAATCCGAATCCGTATTTTAATATCCGCATTCGTATTCGTATTCGAAAATATTTGACCGTATCCGAGAATATCCGACCGTATCCGAAAATTGATAGGATATTATCCGGATTTTAAATATGGATATCCAATATATTAATATACTATTATTATTTAATAATTAAAAATTATTTATAATTATAAAAAAATATCAAATTTTCAAAAAAGATTATAAAAAAGTATCCGATGATCTATATCCGATTGAATCCGTATCCATCATATATCCATCCTGTATCCGTACCGTATCCGTATCTGGCCCATCCGTATTCGATACCGAATTCGACAAAAAATATGAATAATATCCGTATCCGACACTATCCGACCGTATCCGTACCGTTTTCATCCCTACCTATAAGTACTTATTGGGCCATTTTTATTTACTTTGAGAAGTGAAATGGTCAATAAATATTTTTCTTTAAAATCAATTCTAGCATTCCAGATGCTTCATTCTAGATTTAATCCCACCACCCAAAATGGAAAACTAATGGCATCATTGTCCAGAAAAACCATGGTTTTAAAGTAGAATATCCAACAGAAACGCAAGACATGGGTAAATTCTAAATGGGATAAACAGACAGGCGTTAAGATGACAATGGAATGACGTAAAGGGCATCGCCTCATAATCTGAATGAAATCAGTGCACCCTAGACCCAATAACTCATCACCAGTTCAGGCTTACTATAAGTCTTACATTGTAAATTAAACGGGATCAGTCACGCTCGCTTATTGCGGTGAGATGCTCATCAATTTCATCAGTTGACAAAACTTTGAAAACTGGATCGTCCTTCCTCACAACACCAACCTGGCAAAGATCGAATTTCTTGATTAAATGCAGCAGAAACATAAAGACAACGTGTGCCCCATCATATACCACATGAACGCAACGCACAAAATTGTCGACACAATCAAGCTTAGGATTAGAAAAGGTTATAACTGGCATAAATGCAAGTGAGTATATTTATACAGTTCAGATGCAAGTTCAGACACTGCAAATGAACTATATATATGCCAAAAACCATAAAAACATCATTCAATTTTTCCAATGCAAATGAGTCAATGTGCAACGAAATTAAATGTTTGAGACCATTCATTGAAATGACCAACAGTGGCTATTTCAGAACAAGTAATTGAAAGAGAATGGGGGGAATGTTCAGACCAATATATACAATGGATTACCTCAATCTCACTGGCCTTAAAATCCTCCTGCAGAACTGATTGCAGAGCCGAAATGGCAGTCTGCGAGCAGAAACAGTTCAAAATATTAGAAAAGTTGATTAAATCCAAACTCCTGACTTGCCATGTTTTACAAAAATAAAGGTGAATTATACAAGAGATCAAACTAAGGAGCATTGCACAGACACCATCTCCCCCCAGTTTGTCAGATGCAGCCACTCCTTTAAATTTAGTTCAAATATTCAACCAAGCATTTTAATCAGTTCAAATAACCTTGGTGCTCTAGTTGAAAATTTAATTGATTGGGAATCCGCTGATGGAACAGCTGGAGTGCTCCCCAAAAAAAAATTGATAATGAAATGAAAGTGCAAAATGTGGTTAATGTAATGAATAAGCTAAGGGTCCATTGTTTCATGCAACAAGCTTGACTGAGCTGCACCTTGTGTGGAGACAATTTTAAGGCAAAGTTTCCCAAGTGTGCAATGATTATCTAACAGCCTTCTCCACTCAATGAAACAACTAATAATGACTTGTGGAATAAGGACCATCGCTACAATAAGAACTCTTTCACCACCATCGCAACAAGGGTATACAAACCCCCGCCCCACCTATCTACTTGGACTTGGGTAGTTGGGTATGATGCTGAACATAAGGGGCATATCTCTCATGTGTATCTCTAAGAAATATGATATAAGGACACTCAAATCATATCAGAGACAGAATATAAACACAACAACAAAAGATAGGCAGCCTATGCTAACAAGCCCAATATGAAGCAAAACACCAAGCTATTAGGTAACTCAGCACTTTGAAAGCTTTTCTATATCTTGTATAATATATTCAGATATTCCTACCATATTTATAAGACAATAAGCTATATTGCCAAGCAAATTAGTAGAAACAGGTTATAGTTTCAACCAAGTAAATCAAATATCAGCTGTTTATTTACACAACAGCTAACTGCTTTACATAGATCACTGGTGAAAATATCCACACTTATGTTCTTGTGATGCCCTTGTATTACATAACAATGTAAATTGGAAAAGGTTGGCCATACAATAAAAATCCCAATAAAATAACTTATAAAGAAAATTATGGTATTGCTTGGAACAGGCAGGAAAAGGAAACTTACTGGGAGCTTCACTAGTTAACATGTCTTTGTGTTATACTTCATGTTTTATTCTATCAAAATACAACATATACAAAAAAATATTTATCTTATTTGCAATTTTATTTTAAGAAAGGCCTAAAACTAGAAAAAAAGAAAAATCAATTAAAAAGTTCCAGAATAAATTAGAAGTTACAGAAAAGTATTCACTGTACAGGGGATAAAAGGGAATTAAAATTTTAGAAAGGATTCTAAAGCCCTCAAAAGTGGAAGGATGTTCACCATTTAAGATTACAGACATTTTCAACCAAGATCCTGGCAGATGAACCAAACACCTACTGGGTATGTATTTTAATGTCTGAAGAATAATAAAATTAACAAACAGAATATAATCAACATAAATAAATAAATAAATAAGATAAAAAATGAAGTCAGGACCTATCAGAACCAGGGCATGATGAGAAGATGGCCTAATTTACTTGTACAATCACTACATATGGTAACAAGGTTATGACATTAAAAATATCCCGACCATAAACATGCTGGGTCAACAAATACACCAAGAGCATAAGGATACACAGTACACACGAGGGCATTAATGAAATACAAAAACTGTACAAAATCCAAATTTGAATATTCTATCATTATTTGATGATTCAAAAATATCCAGCTGCAATACATCAGTTGAAACAATAACCGAGTTATCCACAAAATACAAGCTCAAATCCAATTTGCATAGATTAATGGATGGCTAAACTAGATTATGCATTTCTTACCTGTACAGTTTCATCATAGGAGAATGCAGGATCATTTTTCATCTTCTTCTCTAGAAAGTTAATGGCTTCCTGTTCTTTCCCTCCAGCACTAGTTGCCTGCCATTGAAAAAGACCAATGGAAAATAATCTTACCAATTACCATGCTAGAGGTGAACAAAGGAAATCATATTGATCTCAATAACAAAATGAGTTTTTGGACATAGACAAGGAAAAAGAAAATTATCTTCTCCTTTGGAGAGCCTTATGAATAGCATTTACTTATAAATTCTAGAATCTGGATCAACCACCACTAACTTGGCAATTGCAAAGAAAGAAAATGGAAGCTCAACTTTTACCGACCCAGCAATTACCACCCAAGAAGACAAGCAAAATTCGCATTCAGTAAATCCACTTGCATCTAGAAAGCAAGAAATTTGAGCATTTAACCATAAAATATACATGGGGAATTTTGACAATTGAACTCCTGATTGGTTGAATTATGTTAAAAGGATATTTTGTTGAACCTAGTGCATGTAGAAGAGAATTAATTGATCATCTGGAGTTCTTGTTATCAAAGTTGTTACGGCATCACCATGGCGGTGTGGCGTTCTGGAGAAGACCGCCACACGTGCTCGCCTCGCCAAACAGCGACATTGTTAAATCAAAGTGTGAAACTGCAGCATGGTGGCACCACAGGGGTAAGGTCCTACCCGTCCTGCCCAAACCCAACCCAGAAATAGCAAAAAAAGCCCTAAAACCCAAACTTTAATGTGTTTCTATGCTTCAACGTATAGGCTTTCACCCCTCGTGCCACCACTGTCTTGTATTCTGCTCATGCTGATTGCCGGTCATCGCTCTCTTTTTGTGGTGCCAGTTTTGCCACTGCGATTTACTCTCTGTTGCCACTTTGTGGGCATTTGAAAATATGTGTGTGACTTTACTGCTTCTTTCCTCCCTCCCAGGTCACAAGTCTAACTCCGTCTTAGTGAGTCGCTGCCAGATGTGAACTGTCCACACTCCTCAACACTCCTCTATATTTGTGTATATTGGTATTAGTTACAGTAATTTGTTACATGAGTTGCCGAATGCTACCAAAAACCTACACCTCCCACTCCACTTATTCTTACCTACTCACCATCTAACATGAAATATTTTGCAATATAATATTAAATATTAGACATAGCTAAATACCTATAATATATGAAGTATATATATAATATATAATATACATAATATTTCAATATTATGAATGCATTACATATCGCCCTATTGTCGCCAAGGCGATATAGCAGTCCACAGGAGCTGCGCAACAACAGGGCGCCGTGACAATGTTGCTTGTTATTTTTATAATTGAAAGTTAAGAGTTTATTGAGAAAATTACATATATAAACATGCATATCAACTTTATATCCCCCTACAAGGTCATATGTAAATCTGAGCATTCAGGAAAACCTCAATGACTCTATGTTTGGAAGAAGCTAAGCTATTTAAGAGTAGATAATGTATGAAAATAAATAATAAGCTTTTGATACACTAATTAATAATCTGAGACAAGACACTCAGTTAATTATCTCTTGCATGGCACTCAAGGTTGAGGAAAGAAACCAATGACTTCAGACATTTGGATTAGGATTTAGGAAAGTCTGAAAAGACACTTTTACACTCTTAGAAATGTTACATCTACACTATTCCGATGTTCGTGCTCCACTTACAACTGAAGTACAACAGAAACAAATGAAACCAAATGGACAAATAGGAACACTCTCATAGCACACAAAGTATCAAAACGTCATATATGATTGCTGAAAAAAATAAATCGGAAGGAACAAAAAGTTTAACATTGTGATCTTTTTAATTACCTTGTGACCAAAAAAATGACCAGCAGGGTCACACTTGAAAAGCTGGGGACCTTTCTCGTCATCAATCCCCAATATCATGGAAACTTTGTATATAACAGAGAAGTGAATCAGTTCAAAAAGAACACTGGATAAGGAGAAAAAATTATCTAAAAGATCAGCTCAACAAGTGAAGTGGATAAAAACACAGACCTATTCCAAGTGGTCTCATATAGGCATGCTGAGTGTAAACTTGGGATTTGTCTGCAATCCTGCACAGCATTGCTTGCAATTAGAATTGCATCACTTAGTGTAACAAAATGTTCTATAAAGTAACAAAAGAAGACTTCTTTTTCAAACAAAAACTCAGTTGTATCTTTAAGCATGATAAGTTGTAGGCAGCAAAGTTACTGTCATGAAGTTAGTTGGATATAGTTAGATATAGCCTTGTAAATTTGTATTTTTAGGATTCCGTATTTCTTATCTCAGGAATTTGCACAACAAAATAGTATGAGAATTAATAATCATTCAGAGTATGTGTTACATGGTAAAAAAGACCAGCTTACCATCTCGCCAATACATCAACAGGCATTTCATATCCATATCTAAAACGAAACTCAGCAGCCTCATTCCTTGCTTGCTGAACTAAAGTCCTTGCATCAGCTGGATAGAACCAAATAAATCGAAATTGAGCATCAAGCTTTGAAAGAATCAGGTCACTGAGAAATACCTTAGTCTAGTTTTCAACATACTAAGGTTTCTACTTTTCCACACAAAAGAATTTGGACCTCTGCATAATTAAAGCATGTCGCCTAAAAACATTAGTTTAGCAAGCAGCACAGAGTGTAAATCGCAGCCACTGATGTATCCGTCCAACATAAAATCCTTTATTCATTTCACTATTTCGACTTACTGGTGCTGATGCTGAATTAGTATTCATAAAACTAAGTCTCTGGGGGAGCACTCTTGCACAAGGAACCAAAATTCTGTATTATTCCAATAGTTTATTTATTTGGTTTGGAGGAATTGGAATCACAATTTTGGAATAGCTACCCAAATATAGAGAATCATCAAATCCTTCCAGTGGGTGGGTGTTATATTAAAATCATTTCCATTCCTTATAAAATAAAATTAAATATACTTCAATCACAACCCCAACACCAGCTCAAAATCAAGTAACTTAGACTGCTGGTTAACAAACTACATTGTCCCATTTCGCCCAAAATTTCAACGAAGCAGAAAAAGGAAATACCTGTCATGCCTGTAGCCAGCAAACCAAGGTACTTAGTAATTGGAAATAAATGGCTGACGCTTGTGGGATCCAAAAGCTTGTCCTGCCCACAAAGCATTAACATGAAGTCAAAATTAAAACTACGTACCAGAAAAAGACGAACAAAAAAAAAAAAACTACGAATAGCCCTTCAAAGTTCAAACAACCAACCGGGACTTTTTTTTGAGTAACAACACAAACTGAATCCGCCCCACGGACGCCAATCGAGGTAATTCCCGCAGCCTTAACAGCCTTGAAAGCATATTCTGCACAAATTCCCCAACAAATCTTTCAAAAAAAACCCTAATTTATGAAAAACTCGCCAAATAAAAACAACGTCACTATTAAACGGAACAAAAGTAGGAAATAAAAATTGGGGAAACGGATAAGAGTGGGGAAATTTGGAAAACTTGAGACGCTTACCAACTTGATAAAGACGACCTTCGGGAGAGAAGATCGTAATGTGTCGATCGTACCCGCCTCCGCTTCCACGGCTCATTGTTGGATTCGCTTTTTTCTACCAAGGGTTTAAATTCAGTTCTTCGAGAAATTTGATCGGATTTGATTGGATTGAAGTATTGAGGTTCCTGGTTGAAAGGGAGTGAATGGGCGAGTAGGGAAAAGGGTTTGTAGAACGACGTGCAGAAATCTTTTTCCGCAAGACAAGAACAACGAAAGAGCGAAATGACTTAAATACCCTGCTTTATTTTTATTTTTTTATCTTCACTGTTTTTTTGTCGTCAAGGCCTTTCCCGTGAGGATGTATTTGATGACATGGATCAAATAAATAGCCATTGAACCAACAGCAGCTTGAGTGGATGGGGCTCTAGTCGCTTAAGCAAGGTCTCGGGTTCGAGCCATGTGTATGCAAAAAACTGCTTTGGGAGAGGCGTCTTTAATTGCCCTTGCAGATCCTCGAGGGATTAGTCTTGGGCCCAATGTGGCCTGGAGATACCCTGGTATTCACCTAAAAAATAAATAGCCATTGAAGAGAAATTTAATTATTGGTGAAAGAAGTAGGTATTTCTTTGGGTAGCTATTATGCTACCCGGGTATTTCACCTAAAAGGTGTGCAAAGACCTTTTTCTCTATAGTAGCAATGCTCAGGTTATTTTATAATCCATCTGTCTCGTTTAACTTATCTTGTTTGATTTCTGCACACAATTCAATATGTTTTTTCCATCGCTAATATCTCAAAATATGTATAATAAAAAATTATATAAAATACATATTCTAAAACTACATGATCATACGATTCTAACAAGACCCAAGTTGGCTATTTTTCCCAAATATATACTTGTAATAAAATTGAGTCAGAGCTGAACAGTGTCAAAAAGTCAAACATGATACATTAGCTGGGACTGGGGGAGTAATATAATACTCCATTCGTCCCATTTCAAATGTCTCATTTTCTATTTTGGTTCGTCCCATTTCAATTGTCACATTTCCTTATTTAGAAAATTTTTACTACTTCAAACAAATTTCACATCAACTATTTACTCGACTTTAACACAATAACTCATTCTACCTAAAATATCATGTCCAAAAAAGATGTAACATCTCAAATGGAACGAAGGGAGTAGTAAGTGGGTCCCCTAAATACCTATTTTTTGGGTATTGTTGTTGGGGGAAAAGTTTTATTTATAGGTAGAGGTATTTAACTTTTGAGGTGGCACTGATGTTGCAGCTAAATACCTGGAATTGGGATAACAACAGTTGGAGAAGGCCTAAAGTTATACAGTCGACATGTTTTGCAATTAACTATTGTTATTAGTTGATTATATTAATTATTCCTTCCGTCCCACTCAAAGTGTCTCACTTTAATTTTTTTTACTGTTTATTGATCACCTTTAACTTATTGTTATCGTAATTATATACGAAAAAAATATAGTCAAGTTCGGTCTTGTTAGATTCGTCTAATTATGTAGTTTTAGAATATATATATTTTACATAATTTTTACATATGTACATTTTATGACATTAAGTGTTAAACAATTGCATTGCACAATGTGTCCAAAAGTTTTGAGCCATAGATAATAAGACAATGGAAGTATTAGTGAGAGTTGTTAGCTGATTGAAAGTTAATTGATTTGACAACTGTTTTGGTGTATTTGGTAAAAATCAACTGATAATAAAAATTAGTTAATAAAGTGAAAAAACTAACAGCTAAAACCAAAAACGTTAGAAAAATAGTTTGTTTTCAAAACTAGCTTTTTTTAAGCCGAACATCTATTAGAAAACTCTATTTATGAAACACATTTATTAGTTGTTATGCCCAGTCAAACAATTAAAAGCCATGTCAATTTCAGTGTTGTGAATGACTAAAATTAATATGGATTTTGGCCATGGGTGGCCAAAATCTATGGACTAAATTTGAGATGATTTTTAGTCTATGCTGGTTAAAACTCGCTAAAATAATACTACATACAATAGCAAGCTAAATGGATGAAAACTAACATTTATCTTCACAATTTTCCTTTCATAATCATCAGCCATTCTTCTTCTTGGGGGGTAAAGTGAGGTAAATCTTAGGTTTATGGAGGATTAAATTTGAGGAAGTTTGGAATATTGGGTGTGGAAAGTATGGCGGAATGTGGGTTTGAGGGAGGAGTATGGGGACTTAGGGTTTGAGCGATATATGAGAATAATTGGATTTGGATGCCTCTTATATTTTGACTAGTGGTGAAACTGTACGATGCACAGCGTAGAGGACGTACAATTGCCCATGGAGAAAAAAAGAATAATTATATGTAAGTGTACGTAGGTTCCCATCTACAACAATTTTTTTCCATAGGATTTACTAATAGTAACATATATCTCATTCCTATTTCTGTACTTTTCTTTATCACCACCAACATTACCATTATCATGCTTCATGCAAGGAAAAACTAACTGATGCTAAACAATAAAGCATACAGGAATATTACAACAGAACTACAAGTTCTCATTGGATTTCACTCGAAGATAAACTAACAAGACATACCTAAGTAAATAAGCCTTTTTCAACTGCCTCCCAGCTGCCACAAAACTTGCTTGCTTGTACAAACAAAAACCTCCCCTAAATTAAAATTCAACAAAATAAGCCAAGCCAAGCACTTACCTATAATATTTAATTGAGAGTAGTGAAAAGCATTGCCCATGATACAACTTATGGGCTATTGAAAGAAGTAAATTCAATTTAACCCATTTTTCTTAATATAAGAATAATCTTCAATCTCGAGTACAACCATTTGTGTAATTGCCATAGAGTGTAAAAGCAAAATGTACCATCAGGACAAGTACTAAGTCAACATTGGCTACAAGTTTTCTAGCATGTCCAGAAGATGTTTTAAAAACCTCCAACTCAAATTCTGCAAGCTGTAAATGTATAACATCAAGAAACAGTAATTAACAGATCCTACGGCAACAATGATGATATAGAGCATCTCCCATTAGCCAATAGTAAAATGTACTATTAGTGACTCCAAAACAAATAAAACAGAGCAAATCAAATACCATAGAGAATAAATTTGAAGAACCTTTTCATGTTTCTGTCTTCAGTGTAATCTGAATGTTCAGTTTATTGAGGCAGAAAACCGTGTCAATAGAACACAAAAGCACAGAAGATATTGGTTTACTGGAAGATTGTTATTTCATGCTTTTACTGGAATGTTACAAAGATATTGGTTTTAACTACAAACTCTACAACTGAAGAAAAGATATGGAGTATTAATTTACCCCGTAGACAGCAGCGCTTTCCTTTCTTGCTGCGCCATGGGTCTGTCCCCAATAGTGTTCTGTCGAATGAACTGCACGACAGTAAAAGAAAAAAAAATGTAAATAAAAAACTAAGCACATCTCCCACGCACAACCAACCACTGATGTTGCCAATAATGTTATCAACAAAACAAAAACAAAAAATGGCAACAAAACAGCCCACGAAATGGAGAAAGCTGTATAAATTGATAAGCCCAAAAGGTTATGCTTCAGGATGCGCGGGGCAAAAATGATGGAAATGAGGATAGTAGTGTACTAAAGTAAAACTAAATCAATGATAATATGGGCATGTACCATGGGATCCTTGTGGCGAAATAAATTGGCATCGGCCCTCCGTTTTCCCGGGGGAAAAAAATAGAAGTAAATCATAGCAAATATGTAAGGTAACCTCGCAAGTCAACAATATGTAAAAAGAAAAGGGGAAATACCTATCTGTGGGAATTGATGCATGGCAGAATCGCAAGGAAACCAAATTTCCCTACACACAAACTCACTATCACAAATCACAACAAACCAGACAAGAACCTAATTTTTTGCTATCCGCATTTATAGATAAAGCAACAAAAAAGTTCTCATCAAGATTAGCTTTTACCCCCACATGAAAATGAATATATGTATATAATGAAAATAAAGGAAAAAAGGGAAAAGACTCCGACTCCCACTCGACTAAAAAACAAATACATGGCTATGTGCATCACCACACAAATGCTGAAAGAAAGCAACAAATGGGAAAGGATATGAATAATTGCTCTATTTTATTCCATACCACACAAGATTGAAAAAGGACAAGCAAGAAAATCTTGGAAAATATTAGGATAAAAGAAACAAACAAAGGTGCCACACAACAGGAGGGTTCTCTCAGGTCTGTACAATGAAAATGATGGAGTTTTTCTAGCAAAAATCAGTACTAATTGTCTAATCTAAACATCTTGATTCATTCAAGTTCTCTACTATTAAATGATCAGAATTCTTTTAATTACCATAGATACTACTTAAGTTTACTTTTTTGCGTATTTATTTTTGGGAGATAAATTAAATTATGAAGGGATCTCAATCAAGCAACACTTACAGTGTTACGTCCATTTTTCAAGCTTAGGAAATTCGAGCCCGCCGGCTGATCCTGGCTGGATGCAAGGGATAGATCCAATGATGGCTCGTTGAAGAGGTGCTGGTTTGAGTTGAGATCCACCATCCTTGAGGATGTGGGCAGGGGAAGAACGAGAATGGGGAGGATGACCTGCATTGGGGATGATGTATTGTTGTTGATTTCGACTGAATTCGCAGCATGCATTGAGAATAAAACAGGGCCGGCAGACACAAGGAAAGGCATAACTGAGAATCCATTGGCTTCAGACGAATGGAAATAAGTTGTGGTTGCATCGAGATTGGGATCTCTTCATGGTTCTTGTTCTCTTCAATTGGCATAGCAGAAACCTAATCAATAGAAACCACCAAAGAAGGGTCACATTCTGTCATTCCAGCAAAAATCCAGATCCAAAATTCTTTATAGCCTGCATAGGCAGCAAACAATAAATCCAAAATCCATATATCCTATAATTCCTGTTTAAGAATAGAAAACCAGAATAGAAAATCCACTTTGTTTACCACTCAATAAAAAGTTTTATGTAAAGGGAGGTTCTGTCTCTCAAAAGTAAAAGATATAAAGCTCATTCTCCATAATATACTTTTGCAAAAAAGATGCTCATAGCAATTCACGGAATAAACGCATAGCAGTAAATATTAAAAATCAGGTAATAGTTATTCAAATTAATACATGTTTCTATGAATATAAATAATTCATAAATACAGTGTCCGAGAGCGAGCAGGCACCACAAACGGGGAGAGGCACAAAATATAGTCAGTGTCAGACAATAACTATGGCTGCAATAGCAGGATATCTAATATCTACTTACAGAATCAAGAAAATCGAAAACATATAAATGTAAAGGATCAACAAAAATCATTAATTGAAATATAAAATCTTCAACAACAAAGGCAAACCAATCAAAAACAATAAATGGATCCACTAATGATATACGAATAACTGTTGAAAATTTCATGAGAACTTCAAAATCCAGAAACTTAAAACCACAGGCTCTAACAAATGAATTGAAAATAAAATTAAAAAAAAAAAATCTTTAAAATCCCCTCATAATTCTTAAAGTGAGACAAACAACAGAAAGGCAGCACAGTCGTTCTAAACAACGACAAACATAGTCTTCATTAAGGCAATAGCATGTAATCAACTCCAATAAATGTTCAATGGCAAGGAAAGCAGAAAATACTAATTCTATAAATAGATGCCATCAAATATAAATTTTTAAATATGCACGTATAAAGTTATTATTGGCACTATGGTAAATAAATAGACTCAAAAAATAAAACCCAATACAGAGAAGAGTAAAGCAGTTGAGTCCCAAATTTTGAAACAACTAAATCCAAACAAAATAAATGAATTGTTTTACAGCTGCAACAGTATGTAAAATTCACTTTTGCAAATCTAAATGAAAATTAAGATCTCTCGCTGGGTGATAGGCAAGATTAAGAACTCCTTCACAGTTGAGTCCCAAAATTTGAAACAAGTAAAGTGAATTTTTCTTCTTAGGTGTAACACTATGAAAAACTGCTTAATGCAAATCCATATGCACATTAACCGCTCTCCATGGGGAATAGGCAAGATTAAGAACTCCTTCATAGAGTCGTCACTTCATAGCAACAAAAACACTCCTCATCCAAAAACTTAAATTAATTAAAACCAAACAGAAAGAAAAAGGAAAAAAAAAACAAATTAAAAAGAGGAGGAATCCCTACATGGATTGAAGATGTGCAACCGAATGGGGTTGGAAGAGGCAAGATTGTGGTGTCGGACTCTATTGCAGGGAGAAACCCACAAGTGCCTACAAAGCCCAAAATCAAATGGAGATTAGGGCAGAATTGGCGACGAAAAATGAATTGAACAAAACCAAGCAACACGTAAATGTAAACATGCAACCTAAATCGAAATAATGATCAATGAATTGATTAAAGTTCCATGTTTACTGGTCAAGCATACACAAATGTCGAGGCTGCAGAAACCAAGGAATTCACAATCCCTTCTAGAGTAATTATAGAGCAGCAAAATTCACATTTCTTGATAACCTGATTGCCATGAAAAAATTAATAAAAAAAAAGGTTTTGATTAAGGATTTGTTAGGATCAGAACAAGTTTTACAATAGAGCATTGTTCCGTGTTACACTTACAAAAAATTATAAAACCCTATGGTCTTACACAACGGGGAATTGGGAAACAAATTGGCAAAAAGAAAGCAAACCTTTACTTGGGAAACCTGCTGCAGAGAACGATGGAGGAACCTAGACGACGACAGGTGTACGAAGGGGCGGCAGCGGAAGAGGACGCAAACTCGGGTGAGCCCTCAGCGGCGGCGATGGCGGGAACTGTGGGTGGCAGCGACGGCGATGGCGGGAATCGTGTGTGGCGGTGGTGGCGCTAGGTTCCAATCGGTGATGTCTGCAACGCAACAGATATGTATTAATTTCAACTTTTCTTTTTACCCTAAATAGAAAGGAGTACCTTTTTATAAGGTAAAAGTGTAATTTTTTATGTCTAGAAGGGAAAGTTAGGATAGTAACTCGTTTTTTTGGACATCCAAAAATGAATAGTGGACTCTTTATTTTGGGATGGAGTAAGTTATATTTTGGATATATAGATTATTTAAAAAAATATAATAATAATTATTAAGTGAATAATCTATACCATTTTGTTGTTTCTATGTGAGGCAAGCAATTATGTGGAGAGTTAAATACAACAGTTCTACCAATTTTTTGTAGTGATTCATAGGCTAATCTGTATTGATTAACAAATTGATTATTTAATGAGGTAACCTTATAGAAAATACACCATGGACCAACACGGTATTGAGCCTGTACTCAATACTGTATTAAATACTCTAAAATCATTGCCGTTAATATGTGATAAAATCTGTAAAAAAAAACAGTATGCATTCCCTAATTGTAGAAAGAATTGAGGTCTTACTAGATATAGTGTTGGGAATAAATATCTGAATCCGAGAATGACATTAACACCGTTTGGTTCTAAGTTTTAATTCAAATTCCAGCGAAAACAATTCCCAAGTATGGTATGCTATGCCATGACAATGAGCAAGAGTCAATGACAATCTTTGTCTCATGCTGTAACACCCGAGGAAAAACAAATTCAAATTGTTTTGAACTACGTCATGACTTGATCCCCTCACAGGGTACGTAGGCAGCTTGTAACTAATTTCTAAGTTCAGTCATAAAATAAATCACAAAATAAAAACATAACCGAAAGCATCCCATCGTTAAACCCGAAGAAACCAAAACACAACCTCAGTAAAATCATTAAGGAAGGACGGGACGAGTTTAAGTAGACGGGTTATCATACGGGAGTTAGATCGGATTCGTAGATAAACCCACATGAGAATTTCGAGTTGGGAATGACCCAAAAAGTCGGACCAAGAGCGCGAAGGATGGAAACCCGATCGAGAAGAGGAAGAAAAGAACCGACGCACCACACAAACCGCCCGAACCGGCCGGTTCGGGCGGCGCGCACCCCGCGCGCATGCGCGCGGCCACCGCGCGGCCAAAGGGAGTCGCGTCCCTGGATGGTTAGCGCGTACTCCGCGCGGACAAAGGCCTATGTGCGCGTCACCAGCGCGCCAGAGGTGCAGGAGGTGTAAACTTTCCTTCCATGGCGATTTCCTTGCCAAAAATCCGACCTCTATCGGTGGCAAGCCGATCAAAGCCTTAGGGAAAGGCTTAAAGTCGGATTTGGGTGCCCCCTTTCCACCATTTTACAGAAAACAAATCCTAGACCTCCCACCATCCTCTCTAAGCAAGAAAACCTCTTCGAATCCACTTCCGGCGAGCATTCCGGCAACGACAAGGCAAACGGGACGAAGCCTCTGCTTCCTAGACCTTTGGTAAGTCATGGTATAGTGTTTAGTTCGTCCATAAACCTTGAAAACTCGAAATCTAACATCTTTTCCCTTGCTACGATTTCACGTCGGGGGACGAACGAAAAGCGATCGGAGAAGTTGGTCGTTCGTCGCAACCCTAGGATCTCCGGAAACCCTTTTCAGCAACCCCATCCTCATTCTAAGTAAGTTAAAACCTTACTCACAAATTTTCGTGGTTGTTTGTTGTTTAAAACTCGAGATATAGGCTTGTAACAAAAATCGGTTTTCAAAAACCCTATTTTCGTCCAATTTCAATGACTCGCCTAAAACTCGACCTTCGGGAATTCAAACCGAAAACTTTTCAACATAAAAGTAGTTCCTAACACCTTTATCTATCTTGTGTCCAAATTTCAGCCATTGACATTAAGATTTGCTATCCCAAATCTCGCCGTAAACTTTCTGTGACAACCCGAACATTTTTAAACTGTGACAGTTTTCCTTACTCGACTTGATGCATGTTTTCACCCATTTTTCGAATGCTTCAACTTTGCATTCCTAAACAAAAGTTGTAGATAATTGAGTCTAGATTATGCATATAAAATTTCACGGATTTTGGTGTTCATTTGATATGTCAAACGGTCGAATTTACAGAATTGCTTTAAAACTGTTTCGAAGGCCGCGAGTATGCAGTGAGTTGTGGTCGATTGTTGAGTACCAAGAAATCATTGTTTCCAAATTCTTAAAACATAAAAGTTGTTCCTTAACGTGTTTTATAGTTACTGTAAAAATTTCGCATCAATTGGTTTTGAAATGAATTTTTAATCGGCGTTGTACGAACCTGTGACGGAACCCGTTTTTAAGACAAAAATTATTCTTTGCAATAAACTAGAACTTCGACTCACTTCGGAACCTTATTTCCAAAAACTTAAAACATGAAAGTTGTTCGTGTGCGTGTTTTTGAACTACTGTAAAAATTTCAGAATTTTTGGTGTAAAGACGAATTTTTAATTAAGAAAGGCGTAAACTGCCTCGAATAGGATTTTTCGAACTTGAGAAAACTCGAACTATGAAAACGTGATATCGCTCATTTGATAACATTGAAATACGAACTTTCGAAAAATTCCGTTCACTAGGCTGAGCCGATCTTCATGCTATCATTATCTTTGAGACTGCCTCGTTAGTGGTCTCCTTACTATCTGAGATTGCCTCGTTAGTGATCTCGCGCGCTGTATTTTTGGATCGCCTCGTTAGTGGTCCTACTATCTTTTTAAGACTGCCTCGTTAGTGGTCTCCCATTGTTTGGACTGCCTCGTTAGTGGTCCTATGTTGAGATTGCCTCGTTAGTGATCTCCCGGTATGGTGTCCTCTTCTTAGTCCACGGGATAAAATGTAAAAGACTTGTGTGAGTGTTCCATTATCCTTAAATCGTATTTATCATGTCTTTAATTATGTATTTAAAATTTATGCGTCTTAAATTATGCTTTAAATTACGCTTTTAAAATTAAGTCCTGTTTTTCCACTGCAAATAAATTATGTATTTTAAATTCACGTACGGTAAGCGAAATCTTTAGTTTAAACCCATGTAACCCCTTTTATTTGTTAGTTAGGGATTAACTTACTCAGTATATCTTTATACTGACAACCGTTGTCATTTCTTTTTTTTTTTACAGAGTATGTCGAGTGACGCATGCACGCGCATTTGGGGGGATATATTTGTGAACATTTTTAATTACTGCATCATACTACTGTTTTACCGGGTCTGTTAAACCCGAGGTTTTGGCCGTGTTGGCCGTGATTACTTTTCCGCTGCATTTACCTTATCCATGCATGATGATTTTTACTATCGTATTTGATTTGAAGTATTAATAAATTCCGGATTCATTGTTGAATGTTTTTAAAACTTTGTATACCCATAAGCCTTGCACCTCTTTAGCGAGCTCGGAAATCCGTGTCTTGCTAGGGAGATGCGGCGGTGACACCTCGGCCTGGGTTATCAAATCCGGGGTGTTACAAGTTGGTATCAGAGCCCGGAATTTTATTTTGAAGCTATTATCATTATTAGTAATATTATTGTTATAATTATTTCGATACTAATATTTTAAAACCCTAGTAATATTTTTTTAGGTATATTACTTTTACAGACCACTATTTTTGTTTAGTCCAAAAATTTATTTATAGCCCAATGTTTTAGCCAAGAAAAGAAAATTAGATTTTTTTCGGCCCACTATAGAGGCCCAACCTTTAGCAATTTATTTTAAACATACGAATAAATTAAATTTTAAAGGGGAAGAGGGCTCACATCTGCATGTTGCATATAGCTTTAAATTCGTGCATATCTTAACTTTGCCTAAAATATATCCTAACTCTGACCTACCTTGTCAACATTAGATGGCCGAGCCCAACGCGAACATGGTCAATTTGATGGTGAAATTAATGAACGCATACCTTGAGGGCCAACATCACATCAATTACTTCAAAACGCGGGTAGGACAGTTGGAGGGTAACGTGGCCCATCTGGGTCATCTTAGGGAGGCAGACCATCACCACATAACCCAGCTGCAGGAGCAAGTCGCGCAGCTTCAGGCCCAAGTGGCCCAGCTCCTGGAGGAGCAAGTGGAGAACCTGGGCTGGGACTTGACCAACCTAACCCAGGACGTTGGTGAGGCGATCCTCCAGAACCTGGGCCCTGGCCCCGACGTCGCTGTTCCCATTGACGTATCCAGCGACGAGGACGACCCCATCGAGGATGCCCCTACCTGTCCCCTCTAGATTAGGGATATAGATATCGATGCATTTCTACTTGTACCTTCTTTGACTATTGTCAGCACTACTACGTTCATCCTACCGCGTATAACCCAATAAGTTTCTTTTGGAGCAATAAAAGAATTTCCAGCAGTTATTTCAATTATCCTTTATACTTATTCGTGTATCATATCCACATACCCGGGAGAAACTCAACCCCGTAAATATGCAATAACTAGTGGGCAGCCTCCACTCATGTAAATGCAGTGAAGAGGTAACGACGAAACCGTAGTACCATAAATCATGACTAAAGCGGGACAATTCAACCATACTTCTAAAACAGCAGTAAACCACTAACACATGTCAAACACCTAACTAAGCAATAACATAACGAAAATATAAGTCACAAATCCCAGACAACAGCAACGTCCTCATAAGGAGGAAACTAAACAAAGTTTGTCCAATACAAAACCTAAACGAAAACACGAAACCAAAAGGAGACATCACTGCTCGGGAGGCGGGAACTGCCGGCGCATGTAGTCGTCCATCTGCCGCACATAAGCGTACATGTCGGACATGGTGGCCTGCTGCTGAGCCTGCCTCGTAGCAAACAAGTCCATACGGGTCTGATAGAAGTCCAACCTAGCGTCGATGGCGTCATAACGAGCCTGCCCAGCTGCAAACCCGGCGTCCATACCGACCCGCATCTCCTGCATCATCTGCAGCATCTGAGTCATCTCCTGCCCCTGAGGTGCCACTGCAGGAGGTGGAACTACTGGAGGAGGGGGTGGCTGCTCCGGTGGTACAACAAGGATCAGGCCACCGTCATCAGGCTGTGGGCGAAGTACAGCACGGGGAGCCCCACGACGTAAGGCGCTACATCGGTCAGCATAAGTCGGGATACGGTAGCAACGGCCCGGTGCTAGGTCGTACGGGTCTGTCTCCGGTGTAGTGCGAATCCCCTGCGCCGTGCACAACCCACAGATGAGGTGAACATGGGTAATCACCCTACTCCCTCGTCCTCTCCGCATGCCCCGCAAGTTGTCCTCGATGCAAGCTCCTACATTCACCCTACCGTCCCGCGCGATAAAGCAAATGGTCTCGTAGACGTGATCCAGGACAATGTGGCTCCGGGTGATCGGCCGGACACGCCCTAACCACAGCTGAGCAAGCTCTTGCCAAGGGGAGTCCATCGTTGTCAAACGAAGCTCATGACCGTGCTCGAGCTGAGGAGGCACTATGGTGCACAAGGTGTTCCACGCAGGAGCGAGAACACGTCCCTCAGGCTGTGGGCGAAATACGCCATCGTCAGGCAAGCCAAAATAGACATTGATCGCCCGAGCACTGAAGTCGAGATAGCGACCACGGACCCATACCCGAGATAGGTCGTCACCCTCCCCGAGACCGCCAATGTTGGCAATAACCTCCATAGCCAGATAACCGGAGGCAACACCCTCGGGATGACGTGCCAGACCGGTCCACTGCAAATACTCCAAGACTGCACTGACCCTGTCATCGCCCAGATGAAGAGGATATATGCCTCTCTCAGGGACGTAAGCCCTGTTTCGACGAAGCTCGTCGAAATAAAAGTCCTGGGTAGCCCTCATCCTAAACCGGAACCTGTCGTGCCGGTGAGGACGCACCTCGTCCGGGAGACCCCTGAGTCGCGGCCCTCGCTGCTCCTCGTCCTCCTCTGACTCGCTCTCGTCGAAATCAGGCATCGCCGGAGCGGCATGACTGGGGCCAGCCTCATCAGTAACTCGTCTCCTAGTCCTCGGAGGACACAAGAGAGACGCCAAAACGACCCACAAAAAGAGCAACATCCTGCAAGTTACCCAATACCGATTATAAGACTAAGTTCCACACAAAAGACAAGCGAAAACACGTAAGGGGCATCAATATACACTTCCAACGTGAATATACCGTAAGAACAGCAAATCCTACCGTTTGCTAAGACCAACCAGGAGGTAATCTAGACATAGGATATGCTCAAACTAGTGCCCAAACCCTTTGTGGCATTTCTTCGAACACGCTATGTGCGCAATAAACCCAAAACCTAAGTTACTAACAACACACGAAAATTACCCACAGAATGAAACGATCATTCTAATAACCACACAACATATCCTACAGCACCAAGCGACAGGGGAACGAACTAATAATCACACCCCAATAACAACCAAACATCAAAAACTTCACAGCCCTTCTAAGGGTTTAACTTCAACAAGAATTTGCCAAAAACATAAACACATTATAACGTAAATATAGGCAAGGCAACAAGAGTAACAACAATTGTCACGTACACTTGCTAATTTGCACAAATCAAGCCTAAAAGTAACAAACCCCCAATTTTTGTACACAAACCCTAATTTCCTAAATCTCTTCACAAATCAAGTCATTCAAAATATAAAAGTTGAAATTAGTAGGTGGGTTTAGTAGAATCGTACCTCGATGAGTGAAATTGAAGTCGAAATAACAGGAAGGTAACTCGCCGGATTTAGAGAGAATTGGGGGTGTGTTCTCGAATGGGAAATGAGGGAAGTGGCTCGCGCGAAGCGCGAGCCCCATTTCTTCGAACAGGTGGAGCCGCGCGCTCTCCGCGCGCTGTGGCGCATTACCGCGCAGCCACCGCGCGGGACCCGGAGGGAGTTTTATTTTTTTTCCTGTTCTGCTCAATCTCTTTTGCTATACGCTCCTCACTGAACCCGGGCATACATTGACAGTGAAATACAACGACATGGAGCTTCACCTGGCATTATTCCTGGCAAGGACAGCAGAATTGTCTAACATCCTCCTTTCGCAGGACTACAAGGAGCCCGCGGGACGTAAATACATAGGGGCCATAAGAAATTCCGTAGGGAATAGGAAACCGATTATTAACTAATGTCCCCACCCCAGTTTGCTCGTGTCCATAACGGGTCCACGACTCCCACCTGGAGAAGCACGTGCCCGACACGTCGCATGTGCTCCGACCGGACGTAATCGGATTGGGTGATGACTTGACTTATGCAGAAACCCCGGTGCAAATACTCAACTACAAGGAGAGGTTGACAAGAAATAAATTTGTAAAGATGGTCAAGGTCCCGTGGCCTAACCACGAGACAGGAACGGCAACCTGGGAATTGGAAGCCGACATGAGACAACGTTACCCTACCCCCTTCCAAGACGACCCGACCACAGTTATGGGGACATAACTGTATTCTTAAGGGGGGAGGATGTAACACCCGAGGAAAAACAAATTCAAATTGTTTTGAACTACGTCATGACTTGATCCCCTCACAGGGTACGTAGGCAGCTTGGAACTAATTTCTAAGTTCAGTCATAAAATAAATCACAAAATAAAAACATAACCGAAAGCATCCCATCGTTAAACCCGAAGAAACCAAAACACAACCTCAGTAAAATCATTAAGGAAGGACGGGACGAGTTTAAGTAGACGGGTTATCATACGGGAGTTAGATCGGATTCGTAGATAAACCCACATGAGAATTTCGAGTCGGGAATGACCCAAAAAGTCGGACCAAGAGCGCGAAGGATGGAAACCCGATCGAGAAGAGGAAGAAAAGAACCGACGCACCACACAAACCGCCCGAACCGGCCGGTTCAGGCGGCGCGCACCCCGCGCGCATGCGCGCGGCCACTGCGCGGCCAAAGGGAGTCACGTCCCTGGATGGTTCGCGCGTACTCCGCAGGACAAAGGCCTATGTGCGCGTCACGAGCGCGCCAGAGGTGCAGGAGGTGTAAACTTTCCTTCAATGGCGATTTCCTTGCCAAAAATCCGACCTCTATCGGTGGCAAGCCGATCACAGCCTTAGGGAAAGGCTTAAAGTCGGATTTGGGCGCCCCCTTTCCACCATTTTACAGAAAACAAACCCTAGACCTCCCACCATCCTCTCCAAGCAAGAAAACCTCTTCGACTCCACTTCCGGCGAGCATTCCGGCAACGACAAAGCAAACGGGACGGAACCTCTCCTTCCTAGACCTTTGGTAAGTCATGGTATAGTGTTTAGTTCGTCCATAAACCTTGAAAACTCGAAATCTAACATCTTTTCCCTTGCTACGATTTCACGTCGGGGGACGAACGAAAAGCGATCGGAGAAGTTGGCTGTTCGTCGCAACCCTAGGATCTCCGGAAACCCTTTTCAGCGACCCCATCCTCATTCTAAGTAAGTTAAAACCTTACTCACAAATTTTCGTGGTTGTTTGTTGTTTAAAACTCGAGATATAGGCTTGTAACAAAAATCGGTTTTCAAAAACCCTATTTTCGTCCAATTTCAATGACTCGCCTAAAACTCGACCTTCGGGAATTCAAACCGAAAACTTTTCAACATAAAAGTTGTTCCTAACACCTTTATCTATCTTGTGTCCAAATTTCAGCCGTTGACATTAAGATTTGCTATCCCAAATCTTGCCGTAAACGTTCTGTGACAACCCGAACATTTTTAAACTGTGACAGTTTTCCTTACTCGACTTGATGCATGTTTTTCACCCATTTTTCGAATGATTCAACTTTGCATTCCTAAACAAAAGTTGTAGATAATTGAGTCTAGATTATACATATAAAATTTCATGGATTTTGGTGTTCATTTGATATGTCAAACGGTCGAATTTTCAGAACTGCTTTAAAACTGTTTCGAAGGCCGCGAGTATGCAGTGAGTTGTGGTCGATTGTTGAGTACCAAGAAATCATTATTTCCAAATTCTTAAAACATGAAAGTTGTTCTTAACGTGTTTTGTAGTTACTGTAAAAATTTCACATCAATTGGTTTTGAAATGAATTTTTAATCAGCGTTGCACGAACCTGTGACGGAACCCGTTTTTAAGACATAAATTATTCTTTGCAATTAACTCGAACTTCGACTCACTTTGGAACCTTATTTCCAAAAACTTAAAACATGAAAGTTGTTCGTGTGCGTGTTTTTGAACTACTGTAAAAATTTCAGAATTTTTGGTGTAAAGACGAATTTTCAATTAAGAAAGGCGTAAACTGCCTCGAATAGGATTTTTCGAACTTGAGAAAACTCGAACTATGAAAACGCGATATCGATCATTTGATAACATTGAAATACGAACTTTCGAAAAATCCCGTTCACTAGGCTGAGCCGATCTTCATGCTATCATTATCTTTGAGATTGCCTCGTTAGTGGTCTCCTTACTATCTGAGATTGCCTCGTTAGTGATCTCGCGCGCTGTATTTTTGGATCGCCTCGTTAGTGGTCCTACTATCTTTTTGAGACTGCCTCGTTAGTGGTCTCCCATTGTTTGGACTGCCTCGTTAGTGGTCCTATGTTGAGATTGCCTCGTTAGTGATCTCCCGGTATGGTGTCCTCTTCTTAGTCCACGGGATAAAATGTAAAAGACTTGTGTGAGTGTTCCATTATCCTTAAATCGTATTTATCATGTCTTTAATTATGTATTTAAAATTTATGCGTCTTAAATTATGCTTTAAATTATGCTTTTAAAATTAAGTCCTGTTTTTCCGCTGCAAATAAATTATGTATTTTAAATTCACGTATGGTAAGCGAAATCTTTAGTTTAAACCCATGTAACCCCTTTTATTTGTTAGTTAGGGATTAACTTACTCAGTATATCTTTATACTGACAACCGTTGTCATTTCTTTTTTTTTTACAGAGTATGTCGAGTGACGCATGCACGCGCATTTGGGGGGATATATTTGTGAACATTTTTAATTACTGCATCATACTACTGTTTTACCGGGTCTGTTAAACCCGAGGTTTTGGCCGTGTTGGCCGTGATTACTTTTCCGCTGCATTTACCTTATCCATGCATGATGATTTTTACTATCGTATTTGATTTGAAGTATTAATAAATTCCGGATTCATTGTTGAATGTTTTTAAAACTTTGTATACCCATAAGCCTTGCACCTCCTTAGCGAGCTCGGAAATCCGTGTCTTGCTAGGGAGATGCGGCGGTGACACCTCGGCCTGGGTTATCAAATCCGGGGTGTTACACATGCAGGTTTGTCTTTGAGTTAACCCGTTTACACGGTCAATGGTAGTAGCGGCTTTATGGGTTAAAAATCAAGCTGGTCTTAAAATAGTTGTATACCATGAAGTGATTCAAAATGTTTGGTAATGATTATCATTGTTGTTATGTTCTATGTGTTAGTGTAATATTGTTTTTGAGAATATATAAAATAGAATTTATACAAAATGGCTCCAATATACTTTTACTGTGTACACTATAAACTCTCATTATAATTTTTACTATTCAAGAATTAATATTAAGTTTCCCATGGAAGATGCTAAAAACACTTTAGTGCAATTATACCATCTTTATCGTGATTTTGTTATGGTTATTTTTTATATGTTCAATATGTTGTTTTACTATTGTATTCTAGAATATATAAATAGAATGTGAAGAATATATCAATTTTTGTGTGCACTAAAACTCATTATATTTTTCAGTATTCAAGTGTTATTATTGTATGACGTTCCTATGCAAGAACAAAAACCATCAAACGCCCGAGGTTACACATGCCTATTCTAGTTACATTGAAAGTAAATCAAATTTCTAATTATTCATATATTGTTCACACAATTCAAATTCATTTATCAATTAAGCAATACTTCTTCTGAACACTAACTTTTACCTGTTTAATGAATAGAGTCTTAGATATATATGTTACCATTCAATCTGTTTCATTAATTTGGTATGATCCAGTCCCAAAATGCTTGAAAAAATATGAGAACAAAGTAAAAGCGATTACCTTAAGGGCAAGTAGAAGTAGAAATGTCTCAACAGAGTAGTATCCTCTGTCAACAAATCTCCAAGAAACAAGTAATTTGTCTTTGGACAATCACCACCAAATTTAAACAGCTCTTTCATGTCATAGAACTGCCCATGTATGTCACCACAAATCTACATTAACAAAGAGGGGAAAACCATAAGTACCAACATTTCTAAAAAATCTCAGTAATTTATAGAACATGAGATAGACATATGCATCTAAATGTACCAGGATATGATAGAACCTAGTTTTGCATCTTTATGATCAATATAGTACATAACAGGGAAGTGCGGCTAACTTCCACTTCCTCTCATCCCTCCTTTTATTCTCTTGTAAGAGTAAAGTTTTTCCAAAAAGAATACAATGCAGCCAATCTATAACACAGCAACAGCACTTTCCAAGATGATACCTTTTGACTTGAGGCCCATGAAAGAGTAGCTCACAAGGTGAGCAGTCGACACTTTAGTTGGAGGAAAAGGGAGAAGTAGTCATTTATAAAAAGATATAAGATGCCCACATAGGGACAGTAAAACCATGTAAGAAAGACTTTCCATAATAGTTATAGCCTTACTATGGGGAAGCTTCTGTGGGGAATGCAATGGTTGTCCAGGAAACACCGCGGAAACTACAATAAATAACAATGCAGGGATGAGATAAATATTCTAAAAGTGAATTCAAAATCGCAGAGTTGTGCAACAATAAATGGCTCACCACTTCTTTTGTGGGTTACTGGTTTCTCTGGACCAGTAAGCCAAGAGACATAGGCAAAACAAAATCAAATAATGACGGTATCACTTTAGCGATGGATGCATATCGAAACAAAAATGATAGTAGTGGATTTGAACCTAAAAAAAATATGTTTTTCAACTTATGGCGTACACTGCAAGCTTAATGTGTTGAAAAGGCAACCAAATAAAAAATAATAATTTAAAATAAATAAATAAATTATTAAAAAGAAAAAAAAGGAAACATAGAAGCTAACGAATGCAGGGGAGATTGGTATTGGATAATGAGTCTCAAATGAAATTAGGGTTCTTTCGAGGCCATCAAGAACGCCAAACAGTTCTCTATTTAATGAAGTGTGATGTATAAAATTTATGAACTATCCTGGTTTTGCACACTTCTCATAGCCTATTTGGCATTCACAAAAAATAAAAAAATTAAAAAAATGGATATATTAGCCAAAGATAACAATCTTCAAAATTACACCATCATCAATATGAAACTTTCAACAAGAGCAAAAGTATTCAATCTTTTCCCAGCATCAATAAAAAGGAGCACTTTTAATCTTCCCTCACGACAACCGATACTCATAGAAATCACATCTCCCAATAAATAATCAATATAAAAAGGAAATAAAAAATAAAAATAAAAATAAAATAAAATCGACAATGTAAATAAAAAAAATTGAAGTTCCTCCAAACTTTAACCATTGCTGGTTTCTTATACAGGCTCTAAAAGTCCTGAAAGACAAGTAATTTGCTAAGATTATTTTTAATTCAACACCCAAGTACACATTTTATGAAACATATAGCACGCCTGATACTCATATGAATTTGAGGTTAGGAATGCAAAACACATTTTCCTCAGACATTATGAAGTAATAAGAAGCCTGCAAAGAAAGTTATTTAGTGTAGGTAAGTAAAAATTTCACCAAATGAAAACCTAAAGATTAAATGAATACCTTGCTCGGCTGCAGACTGCCTGTAAGCACATTATATCCCCTTTGATAAGTAAAACTAATACTATTATACTTACCAACACAGTGAAGCAAATTCAATATGTGAATTGTAGAAAACATAACAACAAAAATGGACCAGACAAACTTAAGTCAACCACATCAATAAAAGTCTCAATTAATTTGTCAGTTTGCCCAATACGACAAGTGCTAAAGCTTTTGCGAATATAATCAAATAAAGCAAATCCCTAAACAAAACCCCAAATCAATAATTTAAGCTACAAAACAAAACCACCGACAATTGAAAATATATGAGATCAAAACAAGAAATAGGACAAGAGGCTGGAAAGTGGAAACCTAATTAACAAATAGACACAAAGAGATCTGAATTGAAAAACTAACTTGCTGGAAAGCCAACAGAGGAGGTGCGAATGCAACAAGAACAAAGATGCAAGATGAAACCAATTAATCACAAAAAAGTTAAGGTGCTATATCACTGGAAGGCTAAAACATGTTCAAATAAACAAAATAGGCTACACCAAAATCGTGATGAAATTATGTCCAAAGCAAGGGAAGCAGAATCACATGAAAAAACTCAACGGACGCATTATATCAAACAATTTGCAGGCACATACAGAATAACACAGTTGTGTCGAAATCAACAGCACACAAAGTAGCGTAGACAATAACAAACAAGACAGTGAAAATCAAAACTAAATCTTCCCTTCTCCGCACACGGCTACCAAAACCCTCAACATCGCTGCTGACTCTGACACTGCAAAAATCTATTTCGACCTGAAATAAACCCAATAGGCCCTGGAAACATGGGCCAGAAGCAAACCATTCGGCGATCATTCGAGGAGCAAAAATTGAATTAGGCATTCTCTGATTCGTTTTATTCACTGCTCCGTTTAGAAACTATTAATGCTCCTCAAACAAAAAAATGAGGAAAAATAAAAACATCAAACACAGTAAAACCCATAAAATTGAACCGAGAAAGTACATAAATAGTGCACCCCGAACACAGTGAAAATGAAACACGCAGCTAAAATTAAACCCAGCGGCTTGCCGCTCCCCGACGCCGCCCAGCGACGCCACGTCGCCCCCAGCGCGACGCCGTCCACATACGACGCCTCAGGGCCCGCGGGTCCTCCTCCCGCTGCCGCCCAAATGTGACTCCGCCAAGCCCCCATGGCCGCACGAATTTCTGGCCGATATAACAACGAACGAAAATCAGGGAAAATAAAAGAAAGCGAAGTAAAAACCATGCCTTTGCTTCTTCTTCTCCACTCAAACGGCGTCGATCTGCAGTTAATCAAGAGCCCCCGTAGGCGGTGAATTCCCTTTCAAATCCTAAATCGAATAGGGACATCGAGAATAAGAAAGCCTAAGCAAGAAACATGGCAGAGAGAAGCAGGGGAGAGCGGCGGAGACGGGGACGGGTTAGGTTTGAAGAGATGGGCAAGACGAAAGAGGGATTTGAGAGCAATGAGCGGGATTTGAGAGATGGAAATGTGGGGGGCTCGGATCGATCTTGGGATGTTAGGATAAAATGAAAGACAAGATGAAGCAGGGATCCTGATCCAACGGCCACGGTTTCAATTGAATCTTCGATCAAACGGCTGAGAATGCAATTGCGTCAAAAACCTCTCCCTCTTATAGTATATAGTAGATATTAGTGATATTAAAATTACGTCCAGGGTTAGGGTGTGTGGGTCTGATCAACTTTTTTGTTGTGTATTATAACATTTAAATTTATGCAATAAGGGTAGTACTACTACTAGTGTTTCATATGATTATTGGGCGTGAATAACATTTGTAATATATATTTATATTACTAGTAAAGATCGTTGTGCGATGCACAGCCTACTTATGAATATACAACTGCCCATGGAAGCACGATAAAGAAGTTTTGGTGAGCAATGTATCTTTTTAGATTTTATGGATGAGAAACATTGTTGGCATGTAGAGTTGTATATTATAATTGAATGCTCAAGGCATTTTTGCATTACTCTATGGATCCATTTTCATGGAAAGATATAAGGTAACCAAGACACAATGAAAAATGTGAGTGACAGGAAGTCGTAAACAATATGAAAAATGCCAAGCAGGAAAAACAAACAAACAAACAAAACAAGTAAATAGCTACGAAAGACAAAAGACACGATAACAAAGATTATGATTCTATTTAACCTTAGTTCCAAGATATTTGCAAATTAGTTTTACTATATAGGCAGATGATCTTTCAACCTTTTTGGCATGGTAGCCCAAGCCATGATCCAAATACCCGAAGGACCATGTTCGAGGCAAAGAGCTAAGAAGTTTACGGAGCACGTGGCGGGACTGCTAAGGACGCATGCGGAAGAATGGGAGCTGACCAAGCCAACCTTCGGAGGGAGAACAATGATCACATGGAAGCTGCCGGAGGAAGAAGGCTATGCGGAAAAACACTTAGCAGATTTCTGAGGAGTTCCGCTCGCCGCACGCGATGTCTTTTGCTACTGCACGCCATGATATTTCACACCGTGTGGAAACATCACGAGGGAACATTGTATGTGGATAACAGAATTTTGAAGATCAAGTGACGCGATCCTCGCGATATCCGCACGCGGCGTTCTCAATAAGCTTTCCAAAGAACATCGCGAGCATTCTGAAGCAAATCTACGATTTCTGCAACACTGTCATTTTCACGCGCGCGACAGCTTCTCCAAGATGTAGCGAGTTGCGTAAAACTGTTCATGCATGCAGAATCATATCTTGCTTCCATATCTTTTGTTGTTTTATTTTATTTCATTGTTTAAAATAGATTTAGTATATCTAACTAGTTTCCTTATTTGAGGAATTAGTTTCCTGATTTTGTGGGATTTATTCCCATAGCTGATAGGTTTACTTGGGGCCTATATATAGGTCCTCAATTACTCTTGTAAAAACTTTTGATTAATTTGATGAATACAATTCTCTTTTTTCAAAAGTCGATATCCCGAGTGTTCTTAAACTTTGTGTGTTTCAATTGGCAAACTCACCTTGCAATCTTCGAAACTGGATTGCTCGACTTCATCCAAGGAGGATCATTGGAAGAGGAGGTGCGCTTATTCCCTCGAGGTTTAACTCCATCTCAATTCTCTTGATCAAATTGGTAGGTTTCGTCTATCCGTTGTTTTCTTTTTCCGCGATTCGTTAAAGTCCTATTGTGTCTGGAATCCGATCCATGGCAGTATCATAAATTTGGTATCAGAGCCTTGATTCTAGTTCAATAGGTGTTTTTCAATTCATAAAAATCAAAAATCCAAAAATTTCTTCGTGTTCTTGAGTTCTTATTCACGCCAGAATTTTGTTTCAATTTTCTGGAATTGCTTCGTTCATTATTTGTCCAATCTGATTTGATATTTGGAATCCTCGCGCCGAATACATAAATCTGCATATAAAGATCTTCCAAATCGGATAAGATTTGAGAAAGATATGCTTATTTGAAGATTCTATGCATATCTTTGAATATACATACGAAATTTAAAGGATCCGTCTCTTTGATCCTTGTGCCAGCTTGATTTGAGCGTGTTTTCTGTTTATTTGGCCTCTGTGATTGAAAATCTTATGCTTGTGATTGATTGTTCACTGTTTTAGTCGGATTTATTGTTTGAAATTGTCTCAAGAGCGTACTGTGTGTTTTTGGTGTTCTTGGCATATTCATCCAAGTTCATCAAATCTTGTTGAGTGTTTTTGAGAAATTATATTTGATCTTTGGGGGCTGATTACTGAGGGTGTTATTGGGAAATCAGAATACAAAAGTTTGTTACTGTGGGGACCAGTTTGTTACGGGATTCAGAGTTTGTTACAAGGGATTAAGTGTTTGTTACGGGTTTGTTACTGTGGGGACCAAGTTGATACAGCTCATCATAGTTGTTGAATTCTTTATTTTCCTCACGTCTCGCACTATAAATCTTATTCCAAATCTTGTTCCACAAAGCGTGCGTGCACAGAAAGAAAGATCTGAAATTCATCAAGTGTTCAGCAAACAAAGCGTGTTCAGCTTAGTTCAAAAAAAAAAAGAGAACAAGAAAAAGAAAAGAAGAAGTGGATATATACAGCTAGCATTCGCTATATCAAAAGTGATACCTAGCTGTTGAAAACCACAAGTGAAAAAAAAAACAAAAAAAAAAACAAAAGAAAAGAAAGAAAGAACAAGCTGATCGTGCTTCAATATTTTTATATCATCTACTTTCTACATCTTTGGGGGATTGGGAGTCGAGTGTTGGTGAGTCACTTCTCATATTTCAGTGGGTTCAGTCTATATTGTGAGGAGACAATTGATTGCAATTATTTGACTAACGCATTGGACTTGACATTACTTGCACTGATTTATCACACTCTGCTGTTTGTTGCGGTTCTTGATTGAGTCGAACAGTACAACTTGATTCTTGTACTGTGCGTACATTACTTCGAAGCGCAAATCCTCTGAATTTGTTCCAAGTTGGGTGACCAAAGCAAGAAAGTTCTGAAGAAGAATTGGTGACAAACCAATTGAATACTACACTGTGTGATATTGTGAGATCACCCAAAACTCTTCAATTCTTTTACTGATCTTTTATACATATACTCTTTAGTGTTGCTATGGCAGGTGATACCCCATTGACGATGGAAGCACTTCAAGCAGTACTTGCTCAACAAAGCCGTGAGCTTTGTTCAAAAATGGACAGAATGGAACATGGCATTAATGAGCAGCTCAATGAAATTATTGAAAAGTTTGATGCCAAGCTAGTTGAACAACAAAGCATCATCAGAGATGACTTACTCAAAGTCATTGATAGAAAATTTAATTCTTTGAATAGAGATGCTACTGATCCATCTTATATTGCAGGCTCGTCTGACAGAGGGAAAGAACAGGTGTCTGGAGTTGGAAACTTTGACAGGAGATATGGACCTCCTCGAGCTAATACAAGACCTCCTCAAGCTACGACTGAAGAGAGGAGAGAGCCAAGGGTGAGACCTCAAAGGGATGCTCCAATCAGACGACAAGAAGAATTTCCAACCATCTCAGATGAAGATGATGACCGAGATGAAGATTGGGAGCGAATTTCTGTGCATCAAGGCAACCAAAGAAACCAGCAGGGAAGGAACCAACCTCGCAGATTTAATCAAAGGGTTGCGGTTCCAGAGGAAGACACTGATGATAGTCTTAAGGCTATCAAATTCACCATCCCAACCTTCAGGGGGACCACTGATCCTAATGAATTCATTGAATGGCATGACCAAATGGAATTAATTTTTAATGTCCACAGATATTCTGAGAGAAAGAAATTGCAATTAGCTGTCATTGAATTTAGGGATTATGCTTTAAGTTGGTGAAAAAAGTTATGCTATGATAATGATAGGTTGCAATATGAACAGATCCATACTTGGACTGGATTAGTGGAAGCCATGAGACATAGGTTTGTACCTCCGAAATACAAACAAGAGTTATTCATTAAGCTTTCTTTTCTTACGCAGGGTATTAAGACTGTGGAAGAGTATTACCATGAGCTGGAAAGACTATTGATGAGATGTGGGATTGTTGAAGATGAGGACATCACCTTGAGCAGATTTGCAGGAGGATTGAGGAAGGAAATCTTCAAAGAAGCAGATCTTAGAGGGTTTGATTCTCTTGCAGAGCTGTACGACAAAGCACTGAAGATTGAAAGACAACAAAAGGAGGCAAGGACTTATCCTGTGAGATCCACTGTTGCAGGCAACAATTCAAAACCATGGCTGGTGAAAACACAATCACAGCAATGGAATGATAAGAAGGAACCGGCAAAACCACAACCTACAAATCAGAACAACAAACCTCGCACCTTTGAAATTGGTAAGAATTTCCAAGAATTTATAAAGGATGACAGGCCAAAGGGGCAAGAGGTTGATAGGAATAGGGGAGGCCAAGACAAAAGAGATGTTGTGTGCTGGAAATGCCAACGACGTGGTCACTATGCGAATGAATGCACCAATGTAAGAAAAGTGGCACTATTGGATACTGGAGAAGAAAGATTGGTAGCTATCACTGAAAGTGGTATGCTAAACCTGATTGATGAAGAAGAAGAGTGTCCGAATGAGGATGATGAATGTGAGTATGTTGAAGAAGAGCAAGAAGGACGAGAGACTATTGAAGGAGAAGAAACCTTCCAAACTATGGTGGCAATGAGAATTCTGAATACTGATAAATCACCTGATGATCAAAGGGAGAATTTGTTTCATTGCTTTTGTACTATCAATGGTAAAGGTGCTACAATTATTGTTGACAACGGGAGCTGCACTAATGTAGTTTCACTGTTTTGTGTACGCAGGTTGAACTTACCTTTAGAGGAGCATGCAAGTCCATATCTGCTACACTGGATGAACACAAGTGGTCGATTGAAAGTAACACATCAAGCACGTGTTCCAATTACCATAGGATCTTATACTGAGAACGTCTTATGTGATGTGATTCCTATGAATGCGTGTCATGTACTGTTAGGAAGGCCCTGGTTGTCAGATAATAATGTGACATATCATGGTAAAGACAACACCATAGAGTTTAGAAAGGGCAAGAAAGCATATCTGTTGAAACCATTATCTGTAGCCCTTGTGAGAAGGGAATCAGACAAGCTGAAGAAACAAGTTGAGGAAGAAGAAAGGGAACACAAGGAAAGGAATACCAGCAAGAAAAAGGCTGAAGCCTCAACTAGTAAGGGAAAGATGAAGATGGCTGCAGAAAATTGTCTACTGATGGACAGAACTTCCATTGAACGAGCCATCAAAGAACCCGAATTTCCAGGTTACTGTTTCCTTGCACTTATTAAGCCTATTTCATTAAACTTAGGAACAGAAAAATCTTCGCCTGAAATTCCTGCTACTTTTGCTAGGATGCTCGAGAAGAATCAAGATGTGTTTCCTGACGAGTTTCCAGAAGGACTACCACCTTTGAGAGGAATAGAACATCAGATTGAGTTTATGCCTGGAGCATCAATTCCAAACAGACCAGCATATAGGATGAATCCTGAAGAGACAACTGAAATTCAACGCCAAGTTCAAGCATTGCTTGGTAAAGGATGGATACGAGAAAGTCTATCACCATGTGTTGTGCCTGTACTCTTAGTTCCCAAGAAGAACGGGGAATGGAGGATGTGTGTCGATTGCAGAACTGTTAATGCAATTACCGTGAAGTATCGCCATCCAATTCCTCGCCTTGATGACATGCTGGACGAGTTGAGCGGTGCAACAGTCTTCTCAAAGATTGATTTGAAAAGTGGTTATCATCAAATACGAATGCAACCCGGAGATGAGTGGAAGACTGCCTTCAAAACCAAGTTTGGGTTATATGAATGGCTGGTGATGCCATTTGGACTTACCAATGCACCTGCTACCTTCATGAGGCTTATGAATGAGACCCTCCGTCCTTACATAAATCGTTTTGTTGTTGTTTATTTTGATGATATTCTCATATATAGTACCAACGAAACTGATCATTTATCTCATGTGCAACAGGTCCTAGATAAGCTGAGGGAAGTAAAGCTCTACGCTAACTTGGAAAAGTGCACATTCCACGTGGATGAAGTCATCTTCTTAGGATTTGTTGTGGGAAAGGAAGGACTTAAAGTGGATCAGTCAAAGGTCAAGGCGATCACTGAGTGGAAACCGCCAACTACAGTCTCAGAAGTTAGAAGTTTTCTAGGGTTGTGCGGATTCTTTAGAAGGTTTGTGCCAAATTTTAGTATTATTGCTGCCCCACTAACATCTTTGCTGAAGAAGGATTTAAAGTATAAATGGGGAACAACCGAACAAAAAGCATTTGATGAGTTGAAGTACAAACTGACCCATGCTCCAGTGTTAGCACTACCTGATTTTGAGAAGGTGTTTGAGTTAGAATGCGACGCATCTGGAACTAGAATGGGAGCAGTACTTATGCAGGATACGAGACCGATTGCATATCATAGTGAGAAGTTTAATGGAGCTCAATTGAATTACTCTACTTATGATAAGGAGTTGTATGCAATCGTGAGGGCCTTAAAGGTATGGCAACATTACCTAAGAGGTCGTGAGTTCATCATACATATTGATCATGAGACGTTAAAGCATATCAAAGTTCAAGGACAGCTGAGTAAGAGGCATGGTGGATGGAGCGCATTCCTTGAAACTTTTCCTTATGTGATCAAGTATAAGAAGGGTAAGGACAATGTTGTTGCTGATGCATTGTCTAGACGAGTAGCTTTAGCGGCACTTGCTACTACACATTTGGTGGGATTTGAACACATTCAAGCTCAGTATGCAAGTGACCCGGATTTCAAGGAAGTGTTAGAGAAAACAGAGAAGCAGGCTTACAAGGAATACTCCCGACTGAAAGGATATCTCTACTATGGAAATCAACTGTGCATTCCAAGAGGGTCTATCCGAGAGCTGTTAATCAAAGAAGCGCATGCAGGAGATATGATGGGACACTTTGGGAAGCATGCTACAATGGGAGTATTAAAAGAAAGGTTCTATTGGCCTGGGATGTCGAAACAAGTGGTTGATCTGATTGCTAAGTGCCTTGTCTGTCTGAAGGCAAAGTCACAAGCGAAACCTCATGGACTATATCAGGCGTTGCCGGCACCTGAAGGGACATGGATTGACATCTCAATGGACTTTATCTTGGGATTACCAAGGACTGCTCGTGCCAAGGATTCAATATTTGTGGTTGTGGACCGATTCTCCAAAATGGCGCACTTCATCCCTTGCACCAAGACAAATGATGCACATCATATTGCCAGGCTGTTCTTCAAAGAAGTGGCAAGGATGCATGGGATACCACGGACCATAGTATCTGATAGAGATACTAAATTTATGAGCTACTTTTGGAAGTCTTTTTGGCATGAGTTGGGTACAAAGTTGCTGTTTTCATCCTCTTACCATCCGCAGACCGACGGGCAAACTGAGGCCGTCAACCGAGTACTAGGGAATCTGTTACGGATCATCATGTCTTCATACTCCAAGAGTTGGGATGAGAGTCTACCCTATATCGAGTTCGCATACAACCGACATGCTCACAGTGCAACAGGTATGTCTCCTTTCGAGGTTGTATATGGATTTGTGCCACTAACTCCACTTGATTTGTTGCCACTGCCCCGCAGTGAGCATTTTAATGTTAATGGCAGGGATAGAGCAAATGCTATAAAGAACTTACACAAGGACGTGCGTGAAAGTTTGATCAAGGCGGCTGAGCAATATGCCAAGTACTCCAATCGTGGAAGAAAGAGATTGTTGCTGAAACCAGGCGATTGGGTTTGGGTTCATATGAGGAAGGAGCGATTTCCTGCTCAGCGCCATGGAAAATTATCCCCTAGGGGATGTGGTCCTTTTAAAGTCTTAGAACGAATAAATGATAATGCGTATAAGATAGACCTGCCTGATGAGTATAGTAATATTAGTGCTACTTTTAATGTTGCAGATCTATCACTGTTCGAAAGAGATGATGAGGATGAAGCAAGTCGGTTGAAGGATCAACCTCTTCAAGGGGGAGGGGATGGCATGGTAGCCCAAGCCATGATCCAAATACCCGAAGGACCATGTTCGAGGCAAAGAGCTAAGAAGTTTACGGAGCACGTGGCGGGACTGCTAAGGACGCATGCGGAAGAATGGG
>JAOANR010000007.1:32116503-32184425 GCA_030278955.1 Hygrophila difformis | reverse complement strand
AGCTGACCAAGCCAACCTTCGGAGGGAGAACAATGATCACATGGAAGCTGCCGGATGAAGAAGGCTATGCGGAAAAACACTTAGCAGATTTCTGAGGAGTTCCGCTCGCCGCACGCGATGTCTTTTGCTACTGCACGCCATGATATTTCACACCGCGTGGAAACATCACGAGGGAACATTGTATGTGGATAACAGAATTTTGAAGATCAAGTGACGCGATCCTCGCGACATCCGCATGCGGCGTTCTCAATAAGCTTTCCAAAGAACATCGCGAGCATTCTGAAGCAAGTCTACGATTTCTGCAACACTGTCATTTTCACGCGCGCGACAGCTTCTCCAAGATGTAGCGAGCTGCGTAAAACTGTTCATGCATGCAGAATCATATCTTGCTTCCATATCTTTTGTTGTTTTATTTTATTTCATTGTTTAAAATAGATTTAGTATATCTAACTAGTTTCCTTATTTGAGGAATTAGTTTCCTGATTTTGTGGGATTTATTCCCATAGCTGATAGGTTTACTTGGGGCCTATATATAGGTCCTCAATTACTCTTGTAAACACTTTTGATTAATTTGATGAATACAATTCTCTTTTTTCAAAAGTCGATATCCCGAGTGTTCTTAAACTTTGTGTGTTTCAATTGGCAAACTCACCTTGCAATCTTCGAAACTGGATTGCTCGACTTCATCCAAGGAGGATCATTGGAAGAGGAGGTGCGCTTATTCCCTCGAGGTTTAACTCCATCTCAATTCTCTTGATCAAATTGGTAGGTTTCGTCTATCCGTTGTTTTCTTTTTCCGCGTTTCGTTAAAGTCATATTGTGTCTGGAATCCGATCCATGGCACTTTTGCTTCCAGTGTAAGGAGCAGAAGGAAACCATTACTTCACGCACAGTGCATCAAAATTAATAATGGAATAAAAGAGAACCTCTTCTTTTAAGGCTTCAGTAATATCCACAAAAGCTTTAAAGTGTGGCATCCCTTCAAAATCTGAACCTCCATTGTTATTTATTTCCATGATCAGCAAAAAATTTGATAACTGCAAAAGATAGTCACATGTTATTAGCTTCCAAGGAAAGTTGAAGGGTAAAAGGAAAGGTTGTCTTGTTAACAAACCCAAATAGACTTCATATTTCTCATTAATAGACTTGCAAGGAAGCACAATAGTATATGGAAATGAATAAGAGCAGTAGCAACATTGTTAGTGATTTAAAAATAATATAAACCCTTTTGCATCAATACCAGGCTAAATTTCGAAGGGAATAATGAAATTTTCATTGAAATAGAACCCATAATCCTAATCAACAAGTCGGGCAGCAAAACTTAAACATGGCGATATTGAAATTTAACAATGACAAAATTTAATGCCAGTATGGAGCTTGTATGCTTGACCATTTAACATTACCTGAAGTGGGATCATAGAATCTCTCACTGAGGGATAAAACCGTGCTCTTTCCAGTGTTGCTGCTTTAGTCTTGGAAGGGTACAAGAGTGGTTGGAAGAGTTGGCGTTAAAAATTTAACACTGAGGGACCATTCCAGTCTCTTGCCTTGAAGGGTATACAAGAGGTCCACATTTTTAAGCTTTAATTGCCATGTTACTGCTTGTAACGTGCACTATCCTGCACATTCACACAATTGGATATAGAAATTGTTTCCTTTAATAAAGGAAGGGAAACAACACATGTTGCTTTTCAACACATTGAACCATCGCTTTGATAGCTTCAAAACAAGGCCAACGCCAAATGGAGATAATCCAGAGCAGAACCAGGAAAAAAGGTCTTTCAGGCAGCGAACCAAACGATGATGCAAAGATACATATTGGTAACCATATATTTTCATTGGAAAATGTAAATAAGATTATGGCTAGATATCACTTATTTAAATCATCTACAGATACAACGAAATTTAAATACTTATTAAATGCAACTCACATATGGAACCTCGTTTGTTGATAGCAAGCATCACAGCCATCACATCCCTGTGATCACCTATGAATTTGTGGGAAACCCTAATTTGTGTCTATGCACAACGTTGTGCTATGCACAACGTACTGAGGGTGTATAACTGCCCATGGAGAAAAAGAAATAATCGTAGGTAAGCGCACGTGGGTTCTTTATATAATACTTACTTTATTTAAAGGCAAGTATGCATGGCTGAGTAACACAAATTTAAACAGTATAAAATTTACATAGAGCTGGAATTTTCTAACACTTGCCTTTTGTAAGAGTTATCCATTGAAGGCCCTGGTAAAAAATGGAAGGAGGTGGAGGGTAGATGTGTCTCCATGAGGACCCAAAGAAGGCGAGAAGCAGAAATGGGTGGAATTGAGAAAGCAATTTGCATCACGAAGGACAAATATATAACCATGATCAAAAAATGTACTACTATTAAACAACAAACAATGAGAAATTAAAGATCATATTCAATGCACCAATTCTTTGTAATGCAGAAAGTATTCTCAAGATTATCCATTTACCTTCCCAAAACATGGCCTGGTAAGCTTTCATTGAAGAGACCTCTATTAGAGAAATGCCAATGATTTTTTTTTTTTTAAAAAAAACACTACCATTATACACGGCGAACCCAGTGCTCCAAGCGAAGTTGCTTTAGAGGAGCTAGGGCCAAGATTTGGTTTACTCCTCTGAGGACATTCCCATTTTCCAGCATCTACTTGTTGAACATTTGAGTAATGAAAATCAGATTTGTCGAATAAAACCTTCCTGATGCTTATAGCACCATCTCCAAAGTTGGTCCTATGTTGTATCCCATCTCTGGGCAACACATATGTAGCATCTGCATGTCTTCTCTTCTTTCTTGTAGATACAAAACCATCATTATCCTTTGTAGTTTCAGTAGGCCTTTTGAATGAATCTTCTTGAAGCACTGTCAAACCTAATGTTCCTGAAGTAGCATCATAGAGATTTTTCTTTCCTTGGTTTGATTTGATGATATTTCTTATAGACTTCTCATGAAACAAACTATTATAGTTTGTTATGTCGAGCAAACTGTATTGCAACTTCGTGTCATCACCTCGATCATGTGTACTTGCAACTATGGTATTCGTGACAGAACCAGGATGATTGCATCATGTTTCCCCTGGCAATTTATGCCCAACAACTCTTTTCAGAGTTGACTGTTTTTGGATAGAAATAGATGCTTTTGGTTCAACATCATGGATGTCCTGCAGATCACAAATATTTTGACTTCAGAACACTAAAATCCCATAAAGACTAAAGATCAGCACAACCAACACTAATAACCCTTTAGTTTTCCAATCTATGCATAAAAACATATAGTTGTAAGTCAGTAGACAGATTGAAATCTTTCAATTAAAATAAAGATTGGAGAAATTTTATTAACATATAAAGCTTAAGGTGTGAAAATAAAATGCATTTACAGGATAGAACTAAGGTTTAATAAATCAGATTCGACAAACTCTTAAAACGTAGATTTTTACCATAAACCTTTAATGGAGATTCTCATTTCTCTTTAATTTATAATTTCTGTACGTCAGAATTTTAAAACAATTCGATTGAATACATTAAACTATATCCTCCATTTTTGTCCTTCCTAAATTGTCCTGATAAACCTAAATATTGTTGTAAATACTGTACATATTCAATAATTTGTTTATTGTTATATTTACTTTAACTAGTAAATAACCCATCGAGACTCGACGGGCATAAATATATATTTTATATAATATATATACTTATATTATATATAGTAATAATAAATTGTATTTTGAGTAATGAAAAATGTGTAATTATTTTTTATATATTTAAAAGAGGATATATATATACATATGATAATATAATTTAATTATTTTTAAAACTAACTAAGAAATCATATTATACCGTATCTTTAGCTTCTGTGGCTTGTCCCTTACTAACCTAATATATCAATAAAAATAATTAATAAAATAATATTTTTATTTGATTTGAAATTTAAATTAAGATAAAATAAAATTAAAAAATAAGTATGAAACATAAGATGAAAATTTTCCTAACAATTTGCTGAAAATTTCATTGGTGAAAATTCATTGATAGGGGCTAGTATAACATTATCTTTAAAAATGTCTGAATTTGAAGTAGTGCAGTTTGTATTTGTATATTTACTTTAAAAAATTACCGCTATAGGATCACCCGTAAAGTTTATAAGAATATCATCCGAAAATGTCACATCTAATTGTACATCTCCAATATCAATACCCGCTTTACCATCACCTACATCTACTATCCATTTTGCAAATTTTATGTCATATATAAATTTCATTATAAACAATATTTCTTGTGGTATCTTGAGTTAATCATTCTTAATTGCATATTAATACTTTTAGCCACATCTTGTTAGTGACACGAAATATTGCAATATAATTGTTCATGACTAAAAACTGGTTGGTAGATAAAATCCGACATTCTTTAAAGATTGACATTTACTTTTGTTTATAATCATAGCAAAACAAACTATGAGCGAGAATTTTCTCATCTCAAATCGAATAAAAAATTTGGTCAAATCAAATAGGCTGATAATCAGCCCCTATCCCTCCCTTTTATTCCCCTTTGTAATTTATGTGGCATGGGCTCCCACCACCCCTTTACAGGCCATGGCTCATCCAAAAAAAAAGGCTGATAATCATTCTACCAATAAAAAAATTTCTACTTTCATGGTTTCCCGAAAATTAGTTTAACCTCAACTATCTAGTTCTGCATCTTGGTTACTATCAACCTACTTCCATTACATAATTTATTTGATGTATATATTCCTAAGAAGCATGACTATGCAACCCTTATTCAACTATATTTCATTATTCAGTAATCCAAAACAATTGATCATGTTTAGATATTCTAGTGAAAATAATTCATTGGCATTATCTATGCTTTCATCATTTTGATAAATATTGTTAAAACTGATATATATACACAATTTCATTTGCAGACATACGTTCCATGATGTAATTATTGATTGTAACAACAATTTTATTGGTAGGGGTTAATATATAGTAAAAATGTTTGGATTTGAAGCGGTGCAGTTTATATTTCTATTACTACTCTCAACAATTGCCGATATAGAATCTCTGGTAGAGTTTATAAAATTATCATCTGAAAATGTCAAATCTAATTGTACATCTTCAAGATTAATAATACCAGCGTTACCAATTATCATCACGTACATGAAGTATTCATTATGCAAATTTTTGCCATATATAATTTTCATTATAAATAACATTTCTTATTGTATCTTAAGTTAATCCATCTTAGTTATCCAAAAAATTTAATCCATCTTAATTACATATTAATACTTTGAGTCCCATGTTTACAGGGACACGAGATATTGCAACATATCACTGACATGGGTAAAAATTGGTTTTTGAAGATAGTGTCTAACCTTCTTTAAAGGTTGATATTTACTTTTTTATTTATATTATAGTAAAACAAACTGCGAGTGGAATTTTTTCCTCTGAAATCGAATGGAGAATTAGGTTAATTCAGTCGGGCTTCTAATCATTCTACCAATCAAGATTTTCATCCCAAATATTGAGTTTTGTTTTAATGAGAAAAGAGATACGGTTAAATAATTTTCTAGAGAGGTTAAATAATTTTCTGATGAAGTTTTTTGCAGGTAAAATTATCATCACAATCTAGTGGAATACCAAATTTAGAATGTGCAGTCTTACCTCTTGAGTAAGGGTGTTATTCCATTGGATGTTAAAGGCAGCACAATGTTATATTTACCATGAAGGGCTAAACATATATTTTCTAGATAAATATTATTCCTTATTTTAATATGTCTCTTATAGTATCAATAGATTCATTCAGTACCGACAATCCAGGGAAAATTTTCAAACTTATAGAACTCGGAGCAATTAGCCTTTCAATAAAGAAAAGCAGGAGGAATGGTTTTGAATAAGTTGTGACAGAATGGGGTTGAGTGGCCAGAAGCATTGAGTGTTGTGCGTTTTGAGTTTCTCATTCTGGTATTGTTTATTTCGAGTTGTAATTGCTGATGTTGGCCAGTAGCTCATGGAGCAGTGTGTTATCTCTCCATTTAAGGCCAACAACGTTATATTGTGTATGTTTTATACGATGATTTGTGGAGTGAAATATAACTATATTACCCTCACAAAAAAAAGTCTTTCAATATGAATTTACTTTAATCATTCACAATTACAATTTTCTAACAAAGCTAGGTTTATATTTATTTTTCGTCAATTGCAAACATGTTAAAATATAGATTAATGAATTACATCACCCATTGTTTAAATGTTACACTTTTCCTTTTTGGGTGTTTGGAAATAAGTGTTACATTACCATATTTAAAATATTTTTAAGGTTAATAATTTTTACTAATTGTACTTAAATTATTAATTTTTTTATACTCATTGAAATAAAACTTAAAAGGAATAAAGTCAAATGTGACTTATTTTATTTATTTAATTACTTCAACTAAATAAATTTTATTAACTTACCTTAAATCTTGTGTCATTTCCTAGTGTTACACTGATTATATGGATGGAGTATTTCTTAAAAAATATTCCCTCCGTCGCACTCAAAGTGTCTCATTTTGAGTTTTTAACATTGTTTATTGATCAACTTTGACCTAATGTTATGGTAATTAATACCAAAAAATATAGTCAAATTCGATCTTGTTAGATTTGTCTAATCATGTAGTTTTAGAATATGTAATTTATATAATTTTTACATATGTACATTTTAAGATATTAAATGTTAAACAAATGTATTGGACGACGTGTCCAAAATTTTTGAGACATAAATAATGGGATAGAGGGAGTAGATTAAAAAATTAAATTTTTCTTCTTTATGTACTGGTGGATCTATTCGCAATTATATAATTGTATATTACTTTTAAGAGAAGTGAAATATGAAAGTGCTGAGCGTTCGGAGCATGGAAAGGCATTGGTGAAGCTGACGGAGCGGACGACAGTCACAAACCTGCATGCTAGACATTTAATCACAGCGGGGTTTTCGGGGAGAAGTTGATGTTATTGATCGGTTACTGAGGCTCATGAGGACGTGAATTTGGTAGGGGGGTAAAAGGAGGGCACTAACTCACATACTTTTTTCTTGTTCTTTTCCACCCCCCCCCCCCCCCCCATTTCTTTTTGTAGGTACGGAAGGCAGCTCTGGAATGGCTGGCGAGCGGGCGGGCGAAATAAAGCTAATATGGTAGCTGAAGCAATTTCGGAGGTGGAGGGTGGTTGATGAGGGCGATATGGGTTGTTGATGATGAAAGCACCAAGGGATCTAAATTGTTGAGGAAGCTGGAGATCAGTTATTCATATAGTCGGATGTCAATGATGATGTGATGTTTCCATTTTGTAGTCGGAAGATAATGTTGATGTTGGGACACCTTGATGATATAGAAGTCTGATTATCGGATGCGATGAGCTGGTCACAGGATATTCTGCAAGAGAATCACGATGCCAAATGCAACTTTGTCATGGCGTGTGAAAAGAAATGAGCTTGCTCGGAGGTGCATAAAGGTGATGTCTAAATTGACTCTCTTTAATTTGCTGTTCTATGTATATTGAGCCTGCTATGATCTTGACGGTGCGTCGAATACGATAAGGGTATTTGGACATTCCCCTGCTTTTGCTTTGGCCATTAACTCCCTTGCTTTACCGCCTTCTATTGACACACCTGATTGAGCCAATCAAATTATCCTAATGGTTTGAGTCTATTCTCGGTACTTTTGCTTCATGAACATTCTGATGGCATGATGACTCTTGTGCTTACCAAATTCTCTTTATTGTATTAACCACTCAGACCCATAAAACCCTTGGGATATATAGGTTCTATCTATGCATTGCTACTAAAATCCTTTGGTGGTGCGGCGAAGGAATTAACATCAACCTTTTGGGTGTGGGGAGTTAACATTTAGGAGTAAGGATGAATAGTATGCTGATTATTATTGTGTTTGATCGCGGCAGTTGGGAAACTCATTGTTGGAAAAAGAGAGAGTAGAGAAGAATATAGGAAAAAAGAAAGAAAAGAGAAGGATAAAAGAAAGAAAAAAGAAAAGAAAAAAAGAAAAAATAAAGAAAAAAGAAAAAAGAGAAAGGAAAAAGAGAAGAGGATAAAAGATAATATACCTTCTTATGGAAAAGCAGGAAATGTATCTGTTGCGAGTTGAAATCATAAGAGGGCCTGGTTCTAGTATTGGGAATGGGTACAAATAAGGGGTTATTCCAATGAAAAAGGGATGATAAATACTGGTTGGGAGATTAGGGGGAGTGATTCGCATCTTGCATCATGTAAAAACCATTTTGGAATTCAAATTGAAGTGGTAAGGAAGCTGCATCAAATTCTAGATTCTTTGTGGCATTGCATAGATGGTCCTTTTTTCCCTTCACTTTTGATGCCTCAACTTTTTCCTGGCCACTTTGTGTCCATTTCCTTTTTCACCAATTGTTGCCTGTATTGATGGTCTTCCGATTCACATCATTTGTTGCCTTATCAGTTATCCTGCCTGCATCTGTTCTCTGTCTGAATCCCTATGATTCGCCGCACATGCTCTTGACTTATTTAGCAGGGGAGATATGATATCACAACAAATTTATGGAGTGCCTTTTTGACATCACTCGCATGCCCTATTGCCTGCCTAGTACTTGCTCGATACTATCAAAAGATCCGAAGGGTTTGAAGCACACAACTCTGGGCTATTGGAATGGATTTTAGTATGATTGTTGAGATCAGTAGTCCTAGTCGATAGAGATATGAGTTAGTTGCCCGAAGCTGTTGAATGTAGTCTTTAAATGCTGTGTATTGTATGATGTAAAACAGGTAGCTTGGATGTTGTATCACTGGACCTGGTTTTGGTTGCTCAATGGGAATAAACATCTTTTTCCTCCAAAAAAAAGAGAAGTGAAATATTTTTGTGAAAACATGGCCTATATATACATTAATTAATATATACAAATATTTTTTATATATTCATTAATGTATCTTTAATAATTCCTCCAAAAAAATAATATAAATTCCATAATACGCTGCAAATTCCATTTAAATTTGAAATTCCATTGTTTTTTAAAAAAAACTGAAAATTGTGGGAACTTGTATCTTTTAAAAACTTAAAATTGAAAGGTAATACCCGAGAATTTTGCAACATAAAACCAATAACTAAATAAATAAAACAATAATAAAGTAAATACAATAAATAACTAAATTCAGCAAATAAATAAATAAAGATAAGGAAATGAGAAATGAGATTTAACTTAAAAAGGAAGTAAAAGGAATTTAATTAAATAAAAAGAATTATTAAAGGTAAATAAATTGTACACCGAAACCCGACACCAATGAACTCGAGAATTCGAGTCCAAACATAAAAATACGGGGTTCCTATTTCCGTAAACACGAAGATACCCCGGAAATCGGAATCCGGGAGCATAGAGGGATAGAAGTCCGAAAGAGAGGATGAAATGCACGACGGATCGCATGACCCGCCCGGACCGAAGTTCAGGCGAGTGCCGCGCGGTGGCCGCACGGTCAAAGGGAAGAAGGCGCGCCACGACCGCGCCGTTGGACAGATTCGCCCGTGCGAGATTTTCTCGCCCGAATCCGGATTTTCCGACTTCGATTGAACATCATTCGGCTCAAGACTCTTAGGGGCAGACCTTGGCGTCCTTAGGTCTTATTTACCTATAAATAAGCCCTCTTAAAAGCTCCGAACACTTTGCCAAAACCCTACAACTCTCTATACGTCCGAAAACCCTAATTCCGGAGTCGTCGGAGGCACGAAACCAAGGCGAGACTGATTTGGACGAAATCAGAGTCTCCTAAACGTCGTGGTAAGTTCCGATCCATTCGTCTCTTACGTTTTGGTTCGAAAACGAATCCTAACCTTCTTCTTTTTCTTTCTACGCCCCGAATCGGATCTAGAACGTAGAACCCGACGAACGGAGAGGATAGACGGAGGACGGGAAGCCACGCCTTCGAAATAGACGATCCCGGATATCTACAAATCTGTAAGTTAATACTTACATGGTTTTGGGAGTAACTAAAACATTCCAACCTAAAAGTTTAAACAAATCTTTTGTAAATCTGCCAATGTATGTTTTTACCGGCGCAACAGTTTTGTCGAATTTTTCCGAACCTTAAAACGACTTCAAACGGAAAAATTTAAAACACAAAAAACGTTCGTAAGACTTAGATATATCTACTATAAAATTTTCAGAATTTTTAGAGACGATTTGTTATGTGAAACCCACCCGAAACCGAACTGCTTGAAATTGGATCTTGAAACTCTTGACAGAACTTAGGTCCGATCTTGATCACGTTTTTGACATTAGTTTTAGGCCGATTTAGATCTTTAGACGAACATGAAGTTGTAGATAAATGTCTTAAGAAGGTCTCTGTAAAATTTCATTAAATTTGGAGTTGATTTGCTATGGTAGATCTTGATAATCTTGAACTGCTGTATACAAATTTCGGACAGATTAAAGTTATGACGAAAATTGATGTATTTGACCTATTTTGGTATCTCGGATTGAAAAAGCTAAAACATGAAAGTTGTTCATCTCGATGTTTCAGAGTCAGTGGTAAAATTTCAGAATTTTTGGAATCAAACTCGATTTTTACTGAATTTTAGAGTAAACTGTGGTTGACCGAGTTAAATCTTGAAATCTTGTTGAAACGGTGAAACTAGCCTTTAAGGTTTAAACAAGTAGAAGACTCTTTGAAATAAATATATGAAATCTGGAAATTAGGAAATCCCCTTTACAAACTTGATCCTTAAAATTAGGGGGTGAGTGCTCTGCAGGGTGCCCTCCTAACGATTCACTTCGTGCCTATATGGACGATGGTGACCCCGCACGAAATATTTGAGATATGTTGCCAAAACGGCATGAGATATATGGCCTACACTCTCGTGAACATCCTTATGGGTTTCCGAGGCTCCGGAGTGGTACTGGGTGTGGCAGATACGGCTGCGGCCGCCAGTTTCCGGCTAAACTTGTTGACATCGCGATGCTATCGTGAAACTTTGAAATACTAAATCTTGGGAGTAAATGGGGATAGTTAAATATTAAATTGTTGTCTTTAAATTATTAAATGCTTTATTTAAATTAATTATGACTTTATTTAAATTATTTATGAATATTATCATGTTTTAATGTGAATGTTAAATTAATGGCTTTTAAACCCTACGATCATGCATGTGTTAACTTACTCAGCAAGTTGTGCTGACCAAACCATTTATTTTTCCTTTTTCCTTTTTCCTTACAGAGTATGTGGAATGATCATGAGCACATTCATGCATGGGGGAACTAGATTTTTGCGAACTTTATTATTTAAATTTTTGCATTAGACATTAGAATAAACGTGCCTGTTTAACCCGTGTTTTGACCGTGTTGGTCGTATTTACATTTCCGCTGCAATATTATCCTTAAATACTATTTCCGCTGCGCTATGATATTATTATTATCGAGACTATATTGTATGGGCTGTTTGCAAATGCTTTAAATATTTTTAAATACTGAAATACCTAGCCTTGCATCTCTTTAGTAAGCCGGAGAAACCGTGTCTTACTAGGGAGGTGTGGCGGTGACATCCCGACCTGGGTGACCAAAAACCGAGGTGTTACAAGTGGTATCAGAGCCCGGCTATTTTTAAACTATTATTTTTAAACCATTATTATTTTTAAACTACTATTAATATTTTGACTATTATTTTGAATTTTAAAGTATTATTTCCATGGAGAAATTTTTATTTTAAAACCCATGGAAAAATATATAAAGTGCATTAAATTATTTTTGGGGGGAATCATCATTTGCATTTGCATATTGCATCTCTTCTATGAACTTAGAATCTTGGCGAATTTCAACTTAGAATCTTGGCGAAGTTAACCTAGAATCTTGGCGAATATTAACTTAGATCTTTTGCTTGCGCTAGATGGCTAGTCAAGATATGATGCAGTTGATGATCAAAATGATGAAAGTTCATCTTGATTCCCAACAAACCATAGAACAAATGAAATATCGTATGGCTCAATTGGAGGACAATTTGCATCACATGGGCAACTTGAGAGAGGCGGATCACCACCGCATAAACCAACTCGAACGCCAAGTCCAAACCCTCACTACACAAAACCTAATACTGAAGGAACACATCGATGCTCATGGGCAAAACTTGAACACTATCTTTGACGATCTACTGCCGCCAAGCTCGAAGGAGGAAGACCCGGAAGAGGATCCCGCTACCCCACCGGAGGACGTCTTGAGACGCTAGGAATTCTACTTATAGTAGATACTATTTTGCTAGGAAAATATTTCTACTTTTGTACTAAAATCTCGTTTAAGGAAATAAAATGTCCGATTTATTTATGATAAATCGAAAAAAAAAAAGAAAATTTTTTAATCCGGACAGACCTGTCCGTGCGAAAAAAAATCGAAATAAAATAAAACAAATTAAAATAAACCCCGAAGCGTACGGCGCTTCTTAGTTCGATCGAGCACCACGTGCGAAATTACAAACCACATACACATTTATAGAAATTGCTTAGACTATATGTTAAATTCACAAGTCCTAATCCACCCTATTTGTACCAGAATGGCACCTAGAGGAAGAACTCAACCCGCTCCCCAAACCACCACTGAAACACCTACTGAGACACCTCCTAATGTCACGGAACCGGCCCAACCTGTAGAGGAACAACCCCAAGGTGCGCAGGACGCCCCCGCACCGAACAATGTGGGCGATCGTCTTCGGACGATAGAGGAGGTTTTGATTGCGCTAGGGAACGCGCAAGTCAACCAGGGCCAAGCTGCGGCGGTACCTCCACCCCAAGCTCGCCCCAACTATCTGGCTATGGTGAATCCCTACCAGCCACCCCATTATGCTGGTGAGGAGGATCCAGCCAAACTGGAGGAATGGATTCGGACCTTTGACAAGCTGCTGGGAGCAGTGAAATGTCCGGAAAAAGAGAGGGTGCATGTCGCTTCGTACTACTTGGGAGGCGAAGCGGACGACTGGTGGCAGGCAACTCAAGCTAAGCTGACTGAAGATGACGAGCCCTACTCGTGGACGGAGATGATGGAACTACTCAGGGATCGATTCTATCCCTTGAGTACTAAAGCTGCTATGTACGAAGAATTCCTGTCACTGAAGCAAGGAGGCCAAACCGTACAAGAGTACTACACACGATTCAAGGAGCTGGTGAGGTTCGCACCAAGACTCGTACCCACGGATGCGGAGAAGGCTCAAAAGTTCGAGATGGGACTGAACCTGTCTGTTCGCGAGGTGATCGCGGGGGTACACTACCCCGATTTGCAAGCTGTGTATGACCGCGCTGTGGCAGTAGCGCGTGTGCAGCAACTGAAGAGAAGGGTGAGTGGGGAGTCCGGCAGGGGTTTCAAGACAAGAGAAACCGGGACTCGAGAAGCGAGAACAACACGGGAAGGAACGAACAGCGGAGAGGGTCGAATAGGCCACAACAAAACAACAATGGGAGGAGGTTCAATCAAGAAGATCCGGTACCACCTTGCCCAAGATGTGGACGACCCCATCTGGCAAAGGGATGCCCTCAACAAGGCGCCTGCTTCCGATGTGGTCGAATGGGTCACATACGTCAGGAGTGCCGAACTAGGCTCGAAAACATAACGAAAAGGGAAGACTTGGTCACGGGGCAAGAACAACCACAGAACTAAAATGGGCGGAACGGAAATAACCAGGGGTATAGACCCCCTCAAAACCAATTTAGGCCGCCGAATCAGAACCAGAACCAACGCCTCCGCCACCGCAGAATCAAAACTAACAGCAAAACCAACAGCAAAATGCGAATCAACAGGGCAACCAAGGACGCCCTGTGGGGAGGCTTAATGTGGTTAACCAAGCGCACGTGCCTGCACAAGGAGAAGTGATGGCAGGTACATTTCACGTTTTGAATACACCCCTTAGAGTTCTATTTGATTGTGGAGCTAGTTGCTCGATCATAGCATCAAGGATAGTGCCTGAGTTAGATCTACCTAAGTGCGAGAGAATTAGCTTAGGAATTCAATTGCCTTCTGGAGAAGTAGTATCTTGCTCTAAACGATATAACGGAATTCCTATAGTGATAAAGAACATAGAATTCTTCGCGAACTTAGTAGAATTTAACTTAAGAGACTTTGACATCATACTGGGGATGGATTGCTTATCCCAGTATAAAGCAGTGATCGAATGCCAAAAACAAAAGATCACCTTGTCAAAAAGTAGGGGAAAGAGAGTTATCTTTTACTCTCAGCCCCCTAAGAAGAGTAACAAAATCGTTAGTGCACTCAAACTAACTTGATGCGTAAGGGGTATGAGCTATATGCGTGCTATATGCACAACCTTGAGGCGGAAGGGAACAAGGTTGATAGCATACCAGTGGTAAGAGAATACCTGGATGTGTTTCCTGAAGACATCCCGGGAATGCCACCTGAGAGAGATCTTGAGTTTACGATAGATCTCATTCCGGGCACAGAGCCTGTCTCAAAAGCTCCGTACCGGATGGCACCACTGGAAATAAAGGAGTTAAAAGACCAACTCGAGGAGCTATTAGGAAAAGGGTATATAAGGCCGAGTACTTCCCCCTGGGGAGCACCGGTTTTATTTGTTAAGAAGAAAGACGGAGGATTACGTCTTTGCATAGACTATCGAGGGTTAAACCAAGTGACTATCAAGAATAAATACCCTTTGCCGAGAATAGAGGATCTATTTGATCAACTGAAGGGAGCTTCAGTATTCTCGAAGATCGTCTTACGATCTGGGTATCACCAGTTGAGAATTGCCGAGAAAGACATTCCGAAGACGGCGTTTCGAACTCGATATGGTCACTACGAGTTCACAGTGTTATCCTTTGGGTTAACAAATGCTCCGGCAATGTTCATGAACCTCATGAACAATGTATTTCGAGAGCTGTTAGATCAGTGTGTAGTGGTGTTCATTGATGACATCCTGATCTACTCGAAAAACGAGGAGGAGCATGCCCAACACCTGCACCAAGTGTTAGGGACCATGCGAAAGAATCAGCTATACGACAAATTGTCCAAATGCGATTTTTGGTTGAAGGAGGTAGCATTTCTTGGACATATAGTATCCGCTGATGGAGTTTCAGTGGATCCGGCAAAAGTCTCTGCCGTAACTGAATGGGCAACTTCAAAGAGCCAAACCGAGATAAGGAGTTTCCTTGGATTAGCGGGTACTATAGACGGTTCGTGAAGGATTTTTCGAAAATCGCACGACCTTTGACCCAGCTACTGAAGAAGGGAGTAAAGTACGTGTGGACAGAGGCTTGTGAGACAACGTTTCAAGAGCTGAAGAAACGACTCACAACCACACCCGTATTAACACTACCATCAGAGAATGGTGACTTCGAAGTTTATAGTGATGCTTCGAAGGAAGGTTTAGGTTGTGTCTTGATGCAAGACTCGAGAGTCGTAGCGTATGCATCACGCCAACTGAAACCTCACGAGGAGAATTATCCGACACACGATCTGGAGTTGGCAGCGGTCGTTTTCGCTCTAAAAATATGGAGACATTATCTTTATGGGCGGAAGTGTCGAATGTTCACCGACCACAAGAGCTTGAGATATATTCACTCAGAAGGAGTTGAATTTGAGACAGCGAAGGTGGTTGGAACTTATTAAGGACTACGATTTAGAGATAGCCTACCACGAGGGGAAGGCGAATGTGGTAGCCGATGCCCTAAGCCGGAAAACCCAACACGTGAAGAACTCGTTGGTAATTCCGCCGGCATTGTACATGGAGTTGGCAAGATTGGAGTTGGAACTGGTGCATCCTGGCACAGTGAGTGAAACGATCAACGCAATGGTCGTAGAAACTCCAATATTGGACGAGATTAAGCTCGCTCAACCGGGCGACGCTAAACTCGAGAAGATAAAGGGGTATATTGCCGAAGGGAAGGCAATAGGATTTGCTATCCACGAGGATGGAAGCATTCGTTTCAAAGGGAGATGGTGCGTGCCCCTCAAATGTGCCGAGTTAAAGCGAAGGTTGATGGAGGAAGGGCACAACACGCCATATTCAGTGCATCCCGGAGGCGACAAACTTTACAAAGATCTGAAGAAGATCTATTGGTGGCCGGGAATGAAGAAGGAAGTAGCAGACTTCGTGGCGAAATGTCTCACCTGCCAAAAGGTTAAGGCAGTGCGACATAAACCCCTAGGACTGATGCAACCACTAGAGATTCCAAGCTGGAAGTGGGATAGCATCTCGATGGACTTTGTCTCGGGATTACCCCGATCACCTAAAGGCATGAACAAGATTTGGGTGATTGTGGATAGGCTAACGAAGACAGCCATATTTATCCCGATGAAGGACACGTGGACTATGGACCAATTGGCGCGAGCCTACGTTGATAATGTGGTACGACGACATGGAGTACCACATGACATCATTTCCGATAGAGACAGTAGATTTGTCTCTCACTTTTGGACGGAGTTATAAAAAGCTCTCGGTACTCAAATCAAAATGAGCACCGCATTCCACCCGATGACGGATGGTCAAACCAAGAGAACAATCCAAACACTAGAAGACATGCTGAGAGCATGCGTGTTGGAATTTAAGGGAAATTGGGAATCTCATTTACCCTTAATCGAATTCTCTTATAATAATAGCTACCATGCTAGCATTGACATGGCACCTTTCGAAGCATTGTATGGACGAAAGTGCCGAAGCCCATTGAGCTGGGAAGAAAACGATAAGGCGGTGGTAGTGGGACCACAACTTATCGAAGACATGGCTCAACAAATCAAAGTGATTCAAGGAAAAATGAAAGCCGCTCAAGACCGTCAGAAGAGTTACGCTGATGTGAGACGATGAGACCTAGAATTTCAAGTGGGAGATAGGGTCATGCTAAAGATATCACCCATGAAGGGGGTGATGCGCTTTGGCAAACGAGGAAAGTTGAGTCCTCGATACATAGGACATTATGAGATTCTAGAACGAGTCGGAAATTTAGCCTACCGACTGGCCTTACCGCCACAATTAGATCGAGTTCACAATGTCTTCCATGTCTCACAACTAAAGAAGTATGTGCCGGACCCGACACATGTACTTTAACCGGAGATAATTGAACTCGATGAGGATTTGACTTACGAAGAAGTCCAAGTACGAATTAGACACTAAGGAGCGAGTAACGAGGAACAAAACAGTCAAAATGATCAAGGTCCTTTGGTCGAACCACGAAAGTGAGACGGCAACTTGGGAGGTAGAATCCGACATGAGAGAACGCTACCCGACATTGTTCCAAACCGACACCGACACAGTTATGGGGACATAACTCCAATCTTAAGGGGGAGAGGATGTCATACCACCTATTTTTCGTGCATTTTTGTAAACTTTTGAACTACGTTATGGCTTGATCCCTTCACAGGGTACGTAGGCATCTTAGAAGTTTTAATTCTAAGTTCAGTCACAAAATAATAAAACAAACAAAAGACCTTAGCACGAGAAAAGCCGAAACACAACTTCGAGGACGAAGTTGATTCTTAAGGAGGGTAGACTGTAATACCCGAGAATTTTGCAACATAAAACCAATAACAAAATAAATAAAACAATAATAAAATAAATACAATAAATAACTAAATTCAGCAAATAAATAAATAAAGATAAGGAAATGAGAAATGAGATTTAACTTAAAAAGGAAGTAAAAGGAATTTAATTAAATAAAAAGAATTATTAAAGGTAAATAAATTGTACACCGATACCCGACACCAATGAACTCGAGAATTCGAGTCCAAACATAAATTATACGGGGTTCCTATTTCTGTAAACACGAAGATACCCCGGAAATCGGAATCCGGGAGTATAGAGGGATAAAAGTCCGAAAGAGATGAGGAAATGCACGACGGATCGCACGACCCGCCCGGACCGAAGTCCAGGCGTGTGCCGCGCGGTGGCCGCGCGGTCAAAGGGAAGAAGGCGCACCACGACCGCTTCGTTGGACAAATTCGCCTGTGCGAGATTTTCTCGCCCGATTCCGGATTTTCCGACTTCGGTAGAACACCATTCGACTCAAGACTCTTAGGGGCATGGGCGTCCCTAGGTCTTATTTACCTATAAATAAGCCCTCTTAAAAGCTCCGAACACTTTTCCAAAACCCTACAACTCTCTATACGTCCGAAAACCCTAATTCCAGAGTCGTCGGAGGCACGAAACCAAGGCGAGACTGATTTGGACGAAATCAGAGTCTCCTAAATGTCGTGGTAAGTTCCGATCCATTCGTCTCTTACATTTTGGTTCGAAAATGAATCCTAACCTTCTTCTTTTTCTTTCTACGCTCCGAATCGGATCTAGAACGTAGAACCCGACGAACGGAGAGGATAGACGGAGGACGGGAAGCCACACCTTCGAAATAGATGATCCCGGATATCTACAAATCTGTAAGTTAATACTTACATGGTTTTGGGAGTAACTAAAACATTCCAACCTAAAAGTTTAAACAAATCTTTTGTAACTCTATCAATGTATATTTTTACCGGCACAACAGTTTTGTCGAATTTTTCCGAACCTTAAAACGAGTTCAAACGGAAAAACTTAAAACACAAAAAATGTTTGTAAGACTTAGATCTATCCACTGTAAAATTTCTAGAATTTTTAGAGACGATTTGATATGTGAAATCCACCCAAAACCGAACTGCTTGAAATTGGATCTTGAAACTCTTGACAGAACTTAGGTCCGATCTTGATCACGTTTTTGACATTAGTTCTAAGCCGATTTAGATCTTTGGCCGAACATGAAAGTTGTAGATAAATGTCTTAAGAAGGTCTCTGTAAAATTTCATTAAATTTGGAGTTGATTTGCTATCGTAGATCTTGATAATCTTGAACTGCTGTATACGAATTTCGGACAGATTAAAGTTATGACAAAAATTGATGTATTTGACCTATTTCGGTATTCGGATTGAAAAGGTTAAAACATGAAAGTTGTTCATCTCGATGTTTCTGATTCAGTGGTAAAATATCAGAATTTTTGGAATTAAACTCGATTTTTACTGAATTTTAGAGTAAACTGTGGTTGACCGAGTCAAATCTTGAAATCTTGTTGAAACGGTGAAACTAGCCTTTAAGGTTTAAACGAGTAGAAGACTCTTTGAAATAAATATATGAAATCTGGAAATTAGGAAATCCCCTTTACAAACTTCATCCTTAAAATTAGGGGGTGAGTGCTCTGCAGGGTGCCCTCCTAACGATTCACTTCGTGCCTATATGGACGATGGTGACCCCGCGCGAAATATTTGAGATATATTGCTAAAACAGCATGAGATATATGGCCTACACTCTCGTGAACATCCTTATGGGTTTCCCGAGGCTCCGGAGTGGTACTGGGTATGGCAGATACGGCTGCGGCCGCCGGTTTCCGGCTAAACTTGTTGACATCGCGATGCTATCGTGAAACTTTGAAATACTAAATCTTGGGAGTAAATGGGGATAGTTAAATATTAAATTGTTGTCTTTAAATTATTAAATGTTTTATTTAAATTAATTATGACTTTATTTAAATTATTTATGAATATTATCATGTTTTTATGTGAATGTTAAATTAATGGCTTTTAAACCCTACGATCATGCATGTGTTAACTTACTCAGCAAGTTGTGCTGACCAAACCATTTATTTTTCCTTTTTCCTTACAGAGTATGTGGAATGATCATGAGCACATTCATGCATGGGGGAACTAGATTTTTGCGAACTTTATTATTTAAATTTTTGCATTAGACATTAGAATAAACGTGCCTGTTTAACCCGTGTTTTGACCATGTTGGTCGTATTTACATTTTCGCTGCAATATTATACTTAAATACTATTTCCGCTGCGCTATGATAATATTATTTTCGAGACTATATTGTATGGGCTGTTTGCAAATGCGTTAAATATTTTTAAATACTGAAATACCTAGCCTTGCATCTCTTTAGTAAGCCGGAGAAACCGTGTCTTACTAGGGAGGTGTGGCGGTGATATCCCGACCTGGGTGAATATATAGTGACACGATAGAATAATAGAGTGAGAATTCATAAGTAAATGATAGATTTTATACACGATAGACTAAGATCTATATTAAATAAATAAATAAATAAATACGAAAATCTAAGATTAGTAAATTAAAAATGCAAAATAATACAGATAAAATAAGATATGCAAAATTTCAAATTTCAAATCTTTCAAATCTTTTTAAGGTGATATGGTAGAAATTCCATATATTTCAAAAACTAAAAATCTATAATAAATAAATAAATAAATGTGAAAATCTAAATTGATAAATAAAAAACTGCAAAAATTTAAAAAAATTAGAAATTTGAAATGGAGACACCACATTAAATGTAGGATGGATTATTCACTAATGCTTTAATATATATATATATATATATATATTCTAATAGTATTATAATGGTCCAGATGCGAAAAAATCATACTAATCCTCCTTATTTTGGTCATCCTATTTGATATTTGAAATTACAAACTGTTATTTTTGGTTTCGTTTTTTTCTTAAGATGGTTGCTCTTTTCTTTCAATAAATCCTATATAATAAATCTTGATGCTAACGGGTATTTTAACCTAAATTAAATTATTTAATAATATTACAATAATATTCATTAAAATATATATACAAATAAATAATATATATTATATATTTTTAATCAATTTATATCTTTTAAGTGTCATAAAAAATTTATATCTTTTTAAGATATATATGAAGATTTTCTCAATATTTTATTATATTAATAGATAGATTTATTTTCTAAATATAGATATTGATGATGTGGAAGGTGAGTTGGAATTAGTCAGCGATTAATCATCAATGATGTGGATTAATTGTAGCCATTAATTATAAAATGGTGGTATAACTACTGATATAAAACTAAAAAATATTTAAGATTTATATATAGGTAGATATAGATAATTTAATATAATAAAATGCTAACATTTTATCTTTTTTAAATAATACTTAGTTTTCCTTTATATTATTTTATTTATCAAAATTATATTTATGAGATCAAGTTTCAAAATTAGACCCGATATACAAAACTCATGACTAAACTTTGATTAAATTTTTTATAACTGATTAAGATTTTAATGATCAAGTTTCAATATATATTTTTATCGATGTATTTTTTATTTAAAATATGATTATTATATTCCTTATGTTGATATAACCTAAATTAAATTGATTTAATAATATTATAATAATACTTCTTAAAATATATACAAACAAATAATTTATATTATATAGTTTTAATCAATTATATCTTTTAAAATATATAAGAAGATTTTTTCAAGATTTTATTATATTAATAGACAGATTTATTTTCTATATATAGATATTGATGATGTGGATGGTGAGTTGGAATTAGTCAGCGTTTAGTCAACGATGACGTGGATTAATTGTAGCTATTGATTATAAAATGGTGGTATAATTACTGATAAAACCTTAAACATTAAAAAGAATCAGTTATATTGAATAAGGGCAACAGAGTCTGCACAGGCCAAAAAGTATTCATGATTTATTATATAGATTTGTTAATTTCACATGTGATTCCTTAATTTTATCAATGAAGGGTTGAATTTTTTTTATATGTTTTTTGCATAATTTTTTGTATTTTAGGTTTGTTCATTGTGGAGTGACCCTTTTACCATGGTTTAATATTTCTATTAAATAATCAAATATATATATATATGTTATATAAATATTTTAATTAATAAATTTTTAAGAATGGATAAACATACTGAGTGGCAGAGTAGTATTTTTTGGGTACAAAGAGGCAGAGTGGTATTGTTTTACAATTTCTAATATAGGGGTTGGTTGTTTAATTTAGAGTAATTATTTTATTTATACATTAATTATTTAAAGTATCTATTTATATACATAATTTCTTTTTTAAAAAAATTAAATTTTAACTATTTCAAATCATTTGTTTATATATAAAGCAAATAATTCTGCAAAACCTAGCCAGAAAGTGGCTCTTATATTAAAGACTAGTAGAGTTATTGTGCGATGCACAACATACTTTGGATATACAACTGTCCCATGGGAAAATAAATAATATTTTTTAGGTGGGCGACTTTGTCTTCCTTATATTTTACTCCCTCTGTTCCAGCTATCTTGTCTTGTCTGAATTTTTAATATTATCCGATTCGCAAAATCTATTATAGAGGATTACTATCTCTTGTTATCTCTTTTTGAGAAACTACACCACCAATAAAAAGTCAAACTAATAACGTACATCCCCAAATATCAAATAAGGAAATCAAAAGGGCCACTTACATTGATGATTACAGTGTTCTTGAACTTCTTCAATATTGTAAGAGAAAAAATTGTGGGAGAACTCCCCTTTGATGTTAAACCTCAGCCTAAAACACCAAAATTGATCAAAATGTGTGACTAAACAAAGAGCCCTTAGTTAAGAGTGAACTATAAGTGGCAGTCCTTTATTCTTACTTTTTCGTTGAATGAAGAACATGCCGAAACAACAGTTAATATTCATTGAAGAACTCAGGCATAAATCTTACAAAAACTCATTTTAGCAAGAACGATGCAGCTTTCAAGCCTAAATTGTTCACTTCAGTTTTTTGTAATAGAAAAGGGCAAAAGAATTTCACCACCAACCAATTTGAAGATTCAACACTCAATGCATTTGAACAAAAGTCACCATCTTTTTAGCTTTGCAGAAGGTCTTCTCCTGAATTGCGGCTTAGCCTTTGAAACCTGAAAACCTAGAAGATCTTAAAAATACCATACCAAAACTCATAGTTCAATCTTCAAAATAGCTTTTGCAAACAAGTTATTCATTTGGTCTCTCAATCAAAAAATATAGAAGTAATAAAAATTGAATTAGCTTTAATTACTTTGTCGAACCACAAAAACATGTTACTTTTTATAATGCACCAAACACAAAATGTGGAAAACCAACTACATAGAAAGAATATAAAAGGTCCTGACTTCAAAGAACCAATCCTCGTAAAATCCCCAGTACGGGCATGTATATTGAGAAGATATTAATAGCTATATTATATGTGAAATTTAAAATGTAAGCCTGAAGATGAAAAAATAAAAAATAAAAAATTGTTAAGTGTTCAACAGAGCAAAACACCACTAATCACCCACAAATTTAATCAAATAAAACATAACTTCACATTATTTAGATTCAGATTAACCTATCATTATAAACCACTAAACGAACACAAACAAATAAAGAAGATATTTAACACCAAAAAATAATAAGATAAGTCACAACAAAAAATTAAATTACTAAAAGCACAAAAAACACAGCAGAAGAATATTTCTTTACCAACTACCATCAATCAATTGTTAAAAATAACTTAAAAATATTTAAAAGAGGGTTACCATTATCAGAAGGCCAAGGGAGGGCGAGAAAATTGGGGGAATCCGGCGAAGAACTGGAGTGAGCGAGTTTGTCTTTTTTATATTTTACTCCTTCTGTTCCAGCTATCTTGTCTTGTTTGATTTTTTAATAATATCCAATTCGCAAAATCTATTATGGAGGATTACCATCTCTTGCTATCTCTTTTTGAAAACTACACCACCAATAAAAAGTCAAACTAATAACGTATATCCCCAAAGTATGAGCCAAAATTGTATGAGCCAAAATTGAGAGAGAATTCCCCTTTGCTGTTAAACCTCAGCCTAAAACACTAAAGTTTATCAATACCAAGCACGCCTTGCTACCATCACTTGTTTATTATACCATGCATCTTCTAATAGTTCCTTAAAATTCTTTCTATGTTTTCCAATAGTATAGACTAATCCAATATCATCGAAGGTGACTGTTAACTACTATTCCTTATACTCATTGCTCACCAAAATGTATAACAGATGAAGATAAGCTGACCTCATCGACAAAAATAATTAGAGGAGCCACCTTGCTAGCGAACGAGATGAGTGCCTTGGTGAGCTTTTCGGCATCTCCAAACCACTGCATGAGAAACTCGGAATGTTGTAAAATGTCATAAAATAAGTTTGAGACAACACTCTACATTTTATAACAACTCAGCAAAACAACAAACAAAAGCAAGGAATGTTTACAACCTACAGTCTTTACATCACCGACTCACTTTTTTTTCCAAGAAAGCACAAAACATGATTAATCAGGAATCATCAAAACCACAAAACCAAGACTGAAGTTTTTCAAGAGGAAGAAATTAAAACAATTAATAGTGACGGACACTCATAAGAAAATGGCAAATGTGTGCCAAGAATAAATATGATCCTTAAGTTAACTGGATTAATGTGAATCAATACTAATAAAATGAACTTTTCAGGTTTGGGTACAATTCTAAATGCCCAGTTATAAGGACAAAGGTAAAGTTTGGCCAGATGGGATAATAATAGATCAAGGCTGCAGGTTATTCCAACAACCTCGATTAAAGCTACAGTAGTCAAGTGCATTTATCTATAAGATCCATTACCAAAATTTTTAGTGGATCTCCATTTCTTGGTTAAGGATGCTGTGAATTGGCCATGGATTTTCACCTGGACAAATACAATCCAGTAAAAAAAAGGTCTAAACTCAGATTGTCCTTAGATGTTGGAACCACATATGGAAGCCTAAAATAAAAGAAACAAATTCAGAAGAATGTAAGAAAACAAGTCACTCAAACTTCAAGTATATCGCAATCTTAAAAAATCATCACATCTAATTGGCAGACAATCTTATTAAGTTACAATTGACAGCTGCAAAATTTCCCAGCAACATCAGTTGACACACAAGCAAAGACTCATGTACCTTTCCAAGCTCCAATAGGATTGGAGGCACTACTTCATAGAGATCTGAAACCTACATAGAAAATTGAAGGAAAAAAATATGCTTAAATCGCCAAAAAACAAGATGGTTTGTAAGTAAAACAATTTAATATTATCGACACTGAAGAGATAACCAAATTAAATGGCGGAGAACCCCGTGACCAAAAGCAGGAACAACCTACAATATTGGCAGTATATTGGATGAGACAAATTAAGAATAGATATTAACAAATTGGATGAAACACAACAAACATAAAAATTGAAATGAATCCAAGTGGTAAGCATAATTGTGAACAATTACAGAAAATGGTTTCCAATCAAAATGTTTGAGCTATAAAACCATGGTAAACATAAAGCCAAGAACAACAGACAGATTCAAACCACACTATCTTCACGTATAAAACTCTTACTCTTTCATCTAGGTTTCCAAGGAACTTTACAGCACGCAACACTGGACAAAACCTATTGATTTCATTCATCCAATTGCCAAGTGTAGATTCAGGGGCAACGACCATGTGTAGGCCAGTAATCCCTCTAAACTCATGCAAGTAGACCACCGATGAAATGGTTTGCAAAATTTTGCCAGGCCCTAAATTGGAACACAGAAAAGGCATCAACATTGCAGGGTAAATGAGCACACATAAAACCAAGTAATACACAAATTTAAATCCATAAAGATAGGCCAGTTTAAATGTTTGAGCACATCAACATTGCAGGGCAAATGAGCGCACATAAAGAAGTTTTGGTGAGCATTATACCTTTTTAGATTTTATTGAAAGAATTATGTCCATAATGGCCAGCCATGCAAGGATCAAGAAAAGCCAATAAGCAATGTTTGGTATCTGCACAACACACTTCAATAAACATCGAAATTATTGTTCTGTATCCACGTACAAAATCGCATCAAACATTAAGCAAATTCACTTGAAACGGCAGATGCCAGCCAGTCGGTGCGTTCAGAATTTAGATAATAGCTAAACATTTCAATTCCAGAAATTCCTTATTTTCTACCACTAAATTAAATATATAATCAATTTGAGAGTGATTTAGGTTAATAGTGAACTATATTCTCTAAGTATGAGTTCAACTTTCAACCAAGCAACCAAACCTTGAGTACAGACAGATCTTTGGGAGGAAGGTTTCTATCAGCGCGCTCAAGGCAATATATCAACATCTCGGATATTGCCAATTTTGTGGCTGCATCATCGTCCTCTGAAACCACTACTGGTGTAAATATTACTCCCTCCGTCCCATTCCAAATGTCCTACTTACTATTTTTGGATGTCCCATTACAAATGTCTTCTTTCTATAAGTAGAAATAATTTTTCCCTCCAACAACTATGTGGACCCCACCATATACTCACAAACCAACTCTACCTTAATTCCCGTGCCCAACAGTAACAAGACACTTGGAGTGGGACGAAGGGAGTAGCATATAATTTCATTGTAAGCATCATCTGAACAACGCAGGAAAACACAATTTTATACTTGGTATAAAAAAAAATTGTACTATCGGAGGAATACCCAGCAACTCCGCAAGATAAACACGTATTCTCACCTGATCAGATAGTGACAGTAGATCTCCATGTGTCACTACTAAAACAGGCTTATCATTTGAGATGCCAAAAAGAGAGGTCGCTTAAACAAATTAAAGCATTTAATCGATCAAATTCAAAAGAAAATCAGTTACCTTTGAATGACAACAGTGGGTTGTTGAAGTTTGAGGCAATAATTTGAGTGTATTGCTGCTTCTCTTTATCTCCATTATCCATTGATTCCAAGACAGAAAGTCCATTCACAACAAATATGACAAAGTTCACTGCCCTGAATTGGCTGGAGGAACAGCTCCTTAGATCTTTACATTTTAATAAGGCTTTTCAATCCCCATTGTCCGACTTTCTAATAAAAATAAAAGAAACAACGTGATTAACTCCAGTGTATAATATTTCAATTTTTTTTTGAAGAATTCATTTTTTATTTAAATACAATATACAACACCTTTTGACCAGCTCCCCATGACGGACACCTTTTGTCATCCAACGTAAAAGCATTTTTGTGTTTTCAGATGAATCAATAGCCAAACCACGTGAGTCATACAAACAAAAAGAGCCCGAACCTCTTGGCACCTTGTATTCATGAAGGAAATATGATCCTCCTTCAGTTGAAGAGTTATCTGTCCAATCAAAACCAGCAAAGTAGAATAAATTATTACTCAATATTCTAAAACATGTGACATATAACTCAGAAACAAATATCTACATGACACTTGAGCTCGCTCTGTTGCAAATACATCGTCCTCAAGCAGCCGGGAAATCTTGTTAATAAGACTACTCTTTCCAGAACTCTTGGGGCCAACTAATAAGAGAGACGTAATATGTGGTACAGAGTACTTATTCAAATCAATTCCACCAGACTTCTCAGCCCATGAACCAGGGCAATAGCTGAAAGGAAATGAACGCCAATCAGTTCACAGCAACTGAATCACAAATCTATGAAAACCAAAACCAAGAACATCCTAGCAACATAGATTATAACCTGTTAAAAGATATCAAGTGCTGTCTCATTGTCCTTGAAGCCTATAAACCTTTGGAATTTGATCAAAAAATATTCTTTTCTAGAGATAAAGATAACATGTCAATTCTCATAGGTATCTTGTATATCATGAACACGGCTAAGCCATCATACGAATGTAAGAACATTCCCCTAGGCTGTTAGGCATGCTTGCCTTGCTGTAAGATGTTGAACTGTTTAAATTTTAAGCTATTTAACAAATAGCAGAATGGATCAATCAGTAAAAGTAATTTTCTAACTTATATAGCCAAATACGGAGTATATAGAAGCAATTCAACAAAGCTTAAAAAGAAAAGAATACTCCATCCTAAATGGTCCAAAGCAATTTGAGAAGAAGATAATGAAAAGGTTAAAACTTCAAACGATGTGATGTCTGCTACATGATTAACATCTTGAATACAAAGCACGACTGGTTGAATACACAGCATATGCAACATTGAACCACATAACAGAACAAGAAAGATCAGAGATAATAACTAATATCATTTGTATCCTTCTCCAATTTATTTATTCTTTTATTTAGGGACTAAATTTTGCTAGCAAAATGAATGATTCTAGAATTGCCAAAAACTTAATTTACCTCAAAATCCTACTTTTGGCTTCCTCCAACCTGTCTGCCCGAGACTGAAATTCCTCATAGCTCCTGAGACATCTGCAAACACCTTTACTTTCTTCCTTTCCGCGGCCCCGGAAATCGAGGAAGCAATACGACAACTGTCAACGGAAAGTCTCCTGAACTTGATCTACTCTCCCTGTTGATCACCGAATCACTTTTCCAGTTAGAGCACAAGCTGTACTCATCCCGACTGCATGGAGCAATTACTGTAAGTTCCCTCAAACCATACAAGCAATCATATTTTTCCTCAAATTGATTTTTTTAAATAAAAAATAAAAATAAAAAATAAAAAACCTGGGCACCCGAGATATGGCCGATCCAAGGGGGAACTCCTGACCTAGCAATGATTCCTCCTCTGCGAAACAGAAACAGAAACAGTGAGAAATATACAGGCAGCAATAATCAGTGAGATGTATGAATTATGATGTATATATGGATAAGAAGGGAATGAATAATGATGCAACAACAGCAGTAGTAGGTACCTGAAGCTAATGACGAGTTAGGAGGGAAGAAAGGGCCGCCGCCCATGATGGATGAACGAGAGCGATTCTTCTGGGTGGAATTGTTTAGGAAGCGCGATGGTTTCAACATAGCAAGCACTGGACCCGTGCCCAGAATGACCGCAACTATTACATCATCGTCCCAGTATTGTGCTCCTGCCAATCTTCCCACAGTGCCGTTCACCTAACAGCAAATGCAGACACGCACATATTTATGCTGAAAGAGTCATTCAATCAAACACTTAATAGGCACAAGTGGGAAGACACATGATTTCTGAAATTGATACTCCAAAATTACCTAGTAATCGCATAACATCATAGAGACAACAGCAGCCACAACAGCAGAAGTAAAAAAGACACGCCACATAAGTTGACTCTTCCACCTTAAACAATAAAACAACAAATTCAGGCAGAAATTGCATTCAACATATTCATTTATTGCATCCTCGTGCTTTCTGCAATATTTAGCTCCTAATACTATATGTGTGTGTGTTATTGGTAGGTGATCTCTCTCATTCTTGCTCTTTGCTAACACGTACTATGAGTCATGGGATATTGACTCATGTCACATAGATGTTTAAATAATGCTTCTATGTTAGACAGTGTTAATCTCAGGCTAGAATGGTGGTAAATGAGACTTCTGTTTATAAGCACGAGAATTTAGGTAATGCAGACATACTGAAGTTCCAGAACAAAATGAAAGTGAGGATGACGAAGATGAAAACATGTGATATGTGGTCCCTATTAAAAATTCTTCTTCGAAGATTCATGAATGTTGTGGAGGTCACAAGGTCAATCACAAATCATCAATCAAATCCAAAATGTAGTATGAATTTTGTACAATGCGGGAGGTCCCTTGATGCATTAAGTAAAACATATTTTCTCCAAATGCGCACGAGCGCAGACTCAACAAATTTTCAATCAAGACAAGAGTTGTTATGTAAATTTTTGTTGATGAAATGGAGAAATTGACTTCACAAGAATGTGTAAAAATAGACTGCAGTCTCAAGCATTATGCATGGGAGAACTATATCAATTTTCAATTCAGATTTCAGAGATTGTTGACTTAGATAAGTTGCAATGGAATTTAAACTAACCTCGATCAGGCAAAACTAACCTAATAAATAGGAGAGTATACTGACAAGTGCAGATGGAATTAATTAAAGATAAAACTCAGATTGAAAGGAACATCAAAGCACCTGATCGACTTATGTTGTTGTCCGTCCGTCCATTTCCTGACATTTATATTTGTAAGTTCGGTCACCTTTGAAATAAGTCAAAAAGTATTGATCAGAAAAGGACAATGATGCAAAGTTTCTATCAGGAGGAATTTATAACTCCAACTTTATATTGTACATTAAACACGGGAGTACTTTTTTAAAGATCCATGGGACTTGTGACTTCTTATCGCCATGAATATATGCAATGGCTCGTTACATTATGGGAGAGAGACAAATGAATTAGGGCATGCGTATAAGATCGGTTACTTATGCTACAAAGTATCAACAAAATTATGCAACAAGTAGACAAAGTAAACAGTATGTATATTACAAGCAGTACAAAGCAATCATATACAGAAAATGATATAGTGACTAAAACCAGAATGTACCAATGCAACCAAACGTCAATCATAGAGTGTCATTCTCATCTGTAAGAGGAACTTGCATATCTAGTTCCTGCATGAAATTGCAAGCTTTTAGTATAAAGATAGATATTTCTTGAGTAACAAATAGAACTACAAAGTAACAATAATGTGAAACGGATACTATGCCAGGGAGACAGGGAAGTCTCATCCATTCCTTGCCATGCGTTTCAAAATATCAAATCCTTCAACTATGATGTCTGATATTTGGTCCTGCATCATAGCTATAATAATAGCCCTTCAGCTAGTTGAAAGCATACACCAAACATTTCAACAACACATTTTAGCAGCCAGGGAACACCGGAACAGATTGCAGTGCATTGAAAAGTTTAAAATACCTCAACCAAATCTGATCTCCATGAAGGGAGCTGAAATTCCCCCAACAAGAATTTCCTAAATAGAATCACAAGGCAGAATGAAAGTACCATTCAGTCTATGAAGATCTTCATCTAGAATGCATAAAAAGCACTTACCATGACATAACTTCTTCTAGTGCAAACAATACGCCACCAACTGGAGCTCTAAAAGCAGCAGCTACCCAGCTGCACATCCACAAGTGACCTTGTTCAAATCATGAAAACAAGTAAAATTAGAAAATGTGGGCTATATCAACCCTTCCAAAACAACTCTCTCAGTAGCCATGTAAGGCAGTGTCTGGCAGATATATATAACATATTTTTTATTTAATATTTCTTCACATAGAAAAAAAGCATCATGGCATTTTACACCTAAGTGTTGGGGTTTCTGTTTATTATTTCAACAGTGTGAATAGTATAATTATGACAGTTTATTATAACTGTTTCTAAAGACATATTAAGGTCATTATATAACCTTTATTAATTTATAGAATAAATACACATTATGACAGCTAGATGTTAATTATTTCAACCGTTTTGATATTTTATTATTGATATCTTTCCAGGAGCCCAAGTTTCAACAAGAGGAAGTGCTCATGCCGCTTAATGCTCTCTTGGAGAGACTCGCCTTTCCACCTATCATATCATAGTATTTAATAAAAGAAATTGCACAAAATCATAAACCAATAAAATTGCAACAGATAGGAAAGAAAATTTCGGCATCCAAATATGAGGAAAAAGGGAAGGTACAATAATCGATGTAACCAGAAAATAAATTGGACACAAAGCCTTAAACCCTGACTAGATCATGATCTCAGTCCTTAAAAATTGAGAGTGAAATTAGGTTGAATGACAACGGATTTGTACTTGGTAACATTTTTGTATCAGTTTTACACATCGAAAGCATAAATGAACTTTGACATAGAAAAAAAGTGATCAAATGAAAAGCAATAAAGAATAACAGACAAACCTGGGTGCAAAGTGGAAAGATTCTCCCCATCAGTACTCGGAGAAACTTGTGACAAGATCATAATACTTGTTTACCTGGAAAAAATGACAAAGAAAATAACCCTTTGTATCTAAATGATAAATTATAATTTTATCATTTAATCATAATAGCATTATAATTTTTCTTAGCACATCTAATTGTTTAATTTATTAATAAACTGGAATACATAAAGGTTTTTTTATAATTGATAATACATACTCCCTCCGTTTTCCTATAATTGAAACGGATAAATAGTTGTTACTATTTATTAAGTAACTTTAATTTAAATTTTTTACACACTTATATAAGATAAAACATAGTCAAGCGAGATCTTGTTGGATTCGTCTGATCTCGCAGTTTTAGAATATCAAATTTTTATAATTTTTGCTTTTACATAATTTAAGATATTAAGCGTGAAAAATGTGTATTGGACTGCGTGAAATATATAAGTGTTTCAACTTTTCAAGAACGGAGGAAGTATTATTGTCACCATTATGGTTATCACACATTATACTACCTCCGTTTCTTTTTAAGTGTTACGTTTCTCCTCTGCACATTTGCCAATGCACATTTTAAACTATTAATAAGTCAAATTCGATACAAGTACAAATTCTAAAAATTTTATATATAAAAACTATAAGATGTGACGAATCCAACAAGATCTCACTTGACTATATTTTTTCTTGTATAACTACAAGAAAAATAGAAGTCAAAGTGCTACAATGAACAGTAGAAAAAGTCAAAACGTAACACTTATTTAGAAACGGAGGGAGTATGTTATTATAATTACTCCGCACATCGATATAAGCTATATGTTTAAAATACATAAATATATTTGAGTGGTGCAAAGCTATATGTTTCTGTGAATAATTCCAAAGAAAAAGCCCTATATCACACGCCCCAACTGAAAATCCCCAATTTGAACAATAAAGCTATACGATTCAATACCTGACCATACTTCTCAAATGCCTCTCTTAAACTCATATCATCGGTGCTGAATGAAAGTCCTGAAAAACAAAAGGATGTGAAACAAATTTCACAGAAGAAAAGAACAACTCAACAATCCTAAACAAAAAGGAAATTTTACCTCCAATGAAGAGCTTAGGTGTTGACATGCATCTTATTGATTGTAAGATTGAAGGTTTGAACGATGAAACTTCTTTATTTATGTGGGTACAGGCAGCCTCTCCCCAATATACCTCCAGTTTTTCTAAAGAAAGCCATAACTACAACCTAACACAATGAAAGAATTAATATTTTTGAAAAAGCACATATTCTTGGAAAACTGAAATAAAGAGAAGCCATGAACATAAAACAAACCAAAAAACAATCAATGTATCATACAGATATCTTCAAGCCCGCTTCTACAGGAAAAACCTTTCATCTTACTTATAATGGAATAGGTTCATATAGGGCAAAAATCAACTACATAAAACAGAGATTGAAGCATCACGTCTAAATTTGATCTCAAAAACACAAAAAATAGATAATAATAATTGTTTCGATGACCTCTAAACACCCCACAACTATCTACGACAAAAAGATAAAACAGAAGCCAAACTAAACAAACCGAACAGAAACAGAAATGCATAATCATTCAAGAAATAACAAAATCAGGGACAAAGCACCAAAAATCCAAAGGGAAAAAACGTATCCAAATAAACAGAAGCCTAATCACGCGACCACACAAACGCGAAAAGGCAAATTTACCTTCCTGTGGAGTGATTCTTTCACTGGGTTCTTGGGACCTTAAGACCCTAGTGAGATTTTAGCGAGATTTTAGCAGGAGGGAACGCCAGCCGTTGATTTCTGGGTATAACCGAAGCCGGCATTGGCAGTCGACCGAAAGAGCGGTGTTCGGACTGTGCGCCGCCGGTGACGGATTCGAGCCCCAATTTCGAATCCCAAAACAATGGACCTATAATTTGAAGGAATGCTTACCGTAAACAGCCACTGCCGATATGGACGCCAGGATGGAGCGAGGGAAGGAAGAGCCGGCGTCAAGTGGCGGTGCGGCGCCGGCATCAGCGCGAGGGCCGTCCAATAAAGGTCGATAATGGGCGTCGCCGATTCGGGTGCCAATTCACCTGCCATTTCGATCGAGGCATTAGGGCTGAGAAATGTAGGAGATGAAACCAAAGAGGGAAACGTACATCAGCAAGTGTACACGGCGGCCCAGGCGGCGAACCCTACGGAACAATCGAGCTTCGGCGACTGAAGAAGCTAGGAAGCGGCGGAGGCGCTCGCCTGCGAAGGGATGAGCGCACGGAGTCCTGCGAAATCGAGCGGATTGTGGAAATATTTTTTGATGTCGAAGACAAATGCTGAGCGGAGGAAGAAAATTGAATAAAACGGGTAGAACCCGACCCATGATTAGAAATGGAGCAAAAGAATCGGACGGACATGAATTGAATTAGGAGGCTCATCCAACGGCCAGAATTAAGATTCAGCATGGAGATTGGGAGCTCTCCCTATTATAAGATATAATAGAAAAGAGATCCTAGAATACTCTTAAAAAAAAAGTGCTTCACCACAGTGAAGGGTGGGGCATGCAATGTGGTGTGGTACTGTGGCTGCAATATTAACACTTATGGCACTAAATCCCCTCCAGAGAAGACTACATAAAAATAAAAATATGAAGAACTACCTTTTCATTGAGAAGAACCTTCAATTTCTTCAGTTCATTTATGTGAATTTCTCGCTCATTAGACAATGTTGTCTCAATATTGTGAAGTTCCATATTCAGTTCTGATATTATCCTTTCCTTTGCACTGAGAGAATTCTCAAGCATGGTATTTGCATCCAAATCATCACTACAAAAAAAAGAAAAAATTATGGCCAAGTAACTGAACAAGGCCAACTCCATATCCTGGACCAGAAAACAAAACAACATGCAATTTGCAAAATTAATAGTTAATACTAATGGTAAAATAATAGTTAAAATATAAACCAAACCAACTCTGTTCTCTTTCCAAAGTGACATGGGTTATCTCACTTGCATAAGAGTATAGTCATGTTTTAACCCTCTATCACAGAGTACATATACTCTCAACCAGTAAGATATTCCATGAGAACTGGACATTCAATAGGCCAAGGTGCTAAACTAATCTAACCCCTCATGAAGAGTTGAAATGAAAATTTTAGCAGCCTCATTCAATAAGGCCTGTTTTGGACAATAGACACAATCTAAGATGAGTAGATTTTAGAAGAAGAGCCCCATTCAGTAAAGCTGAAATTAGAAACTCTAACCGAAAAAAAGATACTAAACTATGCCACTTTCTCCATGATAGTTTTCCTAGCTACATGAAAGAAGTGGAAGTTCCACTGCATAATGCCAAATACACAGATGTACATCTGAGGCATCATACTGTTGATTAAATATTAGAGGTTGAAAACTTGGAGAATACTAAATCCTCTGCACATGCAACAAACCATGACCATACCTCTTCTTATGTCCACTCTCTTCATTAACTGATTGTAACTGAGACCGCAAAAGACCATGTCCAGGAAAGCAACAAAAACTTTAACATTCAGCTTGAAGCTTAGGAAGATCCAAACACGAACGCTCAAGAGAATATGTTTCATAGTTGAGGAACAAAGGTTTAGCATATCTCAAGAATCATTAACTACTTCCAGTCACAAATCCATGCATCTATTTCCTTCTAGTTTCAATATGATAACGTCCCACAAGTGGGCATTCTTTTTAAAAAAGTGTCCAGTGACTAAAACTATGTGATGCTACTATATCTGTTAACCAAAATATGCTACTCATTAGCTCAGCTCTGCTTGGTAATGTAGGTAAACAAACTGAGTTTGAGCTCAAAAAACACATGCACAAACAAATGACTGCATTCCTGAAGAATCATTTTATAAGAAATGTTATCATCCGTCTAAATGTGAAGTTTAAAGTGCTAGTTACAGACATGGCATTTTTCCCCAAAAGTATTCTTCTTTGAGCAGAAAATACCGGATAAATCAGCTGCTGCCTACTGGTTACAGAAACATTATACATCTTCCAGGGAAAATGCTACTAAACTGCTGCCAGTGTATGAACTCAAAACACAAGGAAAACTTGTATTTCTCAACATAATCCAGTACACAAATTTTATTTTGAGGTGAAAACCTCTAGAAAATAGAAGTATTTGCATCAGATGAAAACAATGCAGCCTTTAACTTGGTTTTTATTTAACATTGATTTTCTCAAAGTAAAAACTATCATTAAAGTACTTCAATACATGAAAACACAACAATTACAACTTTTAGGGTTGAACACATTGGATGAGATTATTCTCATACACTACAAAAGAAAACATCAGCATAACAAAATAAAGGAATTTAAATGGAGAAATCTTTTTCAAATTGACATAAAATTCCATTTCACCTTATCCCTCTCAAGACTTAGAAGACGTGTTTGGGCCTGCTCAACTTCATCCAGTAGAAGATTGACTTTCTGATTGTTTTGCAGCTCTAGCTTCGTCTGAGATTGTAAAGCCAGTCAGGGTGGACTACTTGATAAGATAAGTACATAAATTAAGTTGTTGAAACAAGAATGCAGCAAACACATCTTCACTGCACACTTGCTTCATTCAGGGATACAAAAGGAAATGTAAAAGGGGGAAAAAAAAAAGAAAGAAAAAAAATCAGAAATACATCTCACCTGATTGTGCACGAAGTTCAAAAAGTTTGCTCTGCGCAAATTCGTGTAATTTTTGCATAGTGGAGACACTTTCTTGAGCTTTCCGTAATAGATCTTGCAACATTCTTTCCCTGCATCTTTATAGGTCTAGGATGAGAAGATGAATAGCCTGATGTAGGCTATTCTTCCACCTTTGGTGAAAAACGCTGTCAAGGTTTGTCCACCTTTAGTAACCAATCAAAGACTTTGTCAAGCCATTGTCAATCAAAGAATGGTTTCAAAATAGACTTCAATGATTGAAATATGTGCCAATTGTCAATCAAAGAATGGTTTCAAAGTTGTTGAAAAAATTACAAAAGAGCAAGGAAGAAAGCACCTGGGCTGACAGCAGCAGAAACCCCGTGCGAACCCGAAGCAAGCATGGATGGGCAAGATTCAACACAACAATCAACCAAACGGTCTTCAAAGAGAAAAGATAATGAAGAATCCATAACAAATGCAGGTAATTACACCATACAGCACCTGTGCAGAAGGGAACAAACAATTATTTCCATAACGTAATTATTTCCAGCAGAGTAACCGACAACTTAACGCGCAAGACCCAAAATACACCAGGCACAAAATATTTAAAAAAAACAATCACAACAACCCCAGGACAATTAACCCTAAAACTTGGAGGGAAAAAACAGGAAGATCGATGAACTTAAGGAACCGCAATTAATAAATCCTCGTGCAAACGTCAATTCTATCTAAACGAGAAAGACATACCAGAAATACCAGAAATAAGGCAATTTATATAAACCAACAGAGTAACCATGAACTTAAGGAACACGACAAAAACACACAACACACAATATCAAAAAAACAATCGCAAGAACCACAAAAGAATCCTGGAACCTACAATTCATCCCACCCGAACACCCAATTCAATTTTAACACTGAGTAAAATCATCCTATTAACGAACAACAAATCCGCGCGCAATTAATAAACACAGCAAACACAAGTTGCTGCATTAACCCTAAAATTCGGGGGAAACAAACAGGAAGAGCACTGTAATTGAGCTCGCAGGGTAAAACAGGAACAGGCGACGATTTCGCAACCTTCCCTGCTTCGAACATTCCACAACAGGAGGTCCAAACCGCAATTTGATCTAAATCAGAAAGACAAAACAGAAATAAGGCAATCTATGTAAACCAGACACAAAAAACATTAAAAAAACAATCGCAAATGCCACAAGAGAACCGGAAAACTAAATTTCAAACACCAACAAATAGGCATCAGCATACCAAAATCGACCCAAAAAAATTCCAATTCCAAAGATTTCCTATCCTGTAAAGAAGAGCAACCGAACACAAACCAAAGGCAAGAACCGCCCACATAACAAACAAAGTGGAGTCCTTACAAACACACAATACACGGAGCACCCTAAACCCTGTAAAGTAGACCGAAGAAGAGGAAACGAATTCCCAAGCTTCCCTGTCTTCAAACACTCAACAACAGGAAGGCCTGGCCAAGTCGTTGAGGAAATTATAACCAAACGAAACGGAAAATGTACCTGGAACTCGCCTCAAACAACCGGAACCCTTGAGCCGAATGAGTATTCGAATGGGAGTTAGGGCAACGACGCAGGGAATCCGACGAGCGACGCCACGGTGGCCGGACAAAAACGATCGATTAAACAATTGCTAGAGCAGGCAAGGGTCAGAAGTCCGGCATGGTGCAGGTCGAGGCCGGCGAGCGACCCTGCGAAATGGAGCGGGTTGCGAAAGGAATTCCAGAGGTGGGAGGCAAACATCGAGAGAAAGGAAAAATATCACGCATGCAACTAAACCCGACCCAAGGAATGAAACTTTGGATCCAACGGACAGAATTCCAATTTGATTTCTTATCCGACGGTGTACAATCAAATTGGAGAGTATGGAACTCCCGCACTGATGACAGTCTTTTATGACTGTCATTTGCGTCCAATTTAGTGTCTTAATGATGATCTTTTATTCTTAATTTCATAAGTTTTTAATGAATATCATGGAAGATGTGAAAAGATGGAAGAAGAACCAAGATTGTGAAGAAGCTGGAATTACATAAAAATAGCTTGAAATTCTAAGTTTTCATTGCAAGTCTCGCATGCTATGTTTTTATTTGAACTGACTCACGCTTTGTCATTCAGCAGGAAGTTAAGTTGAAAGGCTGCGGGAGATGGGAATGGACGCAGCGAGGAAAGAAATGAATGATGCGAGGACTTACATACGAAATCAGGTTAGATCTAAGGAAAATGTTCAGAGATTGAAGTCCACGCGATGATCGTTTGACATCGCGAGGAAAGAAATTTGTGCAAGGCAGGAAGCCTTAAGTGTTATGGCGAGAAGCAAACTGTTGGAAGAGACTGTGAGATCTCGCCTTGTTGAGAAAGATAATTCCATCTTTGACTCTCGCTTTGAAGGAACTAGATAAAGCGAGAGGAGAGCTATTCTGATGCGAGCGGTTATCATCCAAGGCTGAAGTAGTTACAACGCTCATCTATAAATAAGACCCTTGGGGGATCAGCTCAAGTAGCGGGAGATTGAAGAGAATAGCTCATTTTACTCTCCAGTTCACTTTTAGAATTCAGTAGGTAGGTTAGCTAGGGTTTATTTTCACCGCAATTTAATTCATGTTCTTCAGATTTGTAATCGATTTCGCAGTAGATTTTCTTCGGAATATTTTAGTAGATTAGTTTGAGGATACCCTGGAAGAAGAATTGCTATCGGAATGCTTTGTTCATCCAATATGACGATCACCATCTAGTTTCCGACTTCTTCGTTCAAATTCGCATTATTCTGATTGCAATCAGATTTCCAGGTGTATTCGTTTTTAATTTCTTTGTTATTCAAGATATATGAAGAACGATCAGTTATCAAATCGTGCATTTCTTATCTTTCTGGTTACAATTTTGAAAGTTTTATCAGAATTTGATGTTCTTCAATTCTGTTTCAGAGAAGTATAGACCTCGAACTCAATATTCACTTCTTGGAATTTGCATCACATCGATAATTTGATTCTCGAAGATCTTGTTACTATCATATCTTTAATTCGTAACTTGTTTGTTCTAATTACTCAAGAAGTTTGGATATTGTAACCGAGTTAGGTATGAAACTGATAGAATTATGAATTCATTCGATTTTTGTTGATATTATACCTTGATCACAAATTTGGAAGAAATCCACAGAAGTTAATGTTCAGAACTCTAAAAGGTTCCTGAAGACCCATGCAGTGTTAATCATCGCATGATAATCTTTAAGAATTAACAACTCTAAATTCTTGAATTTGGACGAAAAAGGTTCTGTTTTCATTGTTTTCTGAATAAAAGTTCCAGAAGGTAGTTATGATAATTACAGGACTTGATCATCTACTTCATATAAGGATAAAATCACGCTTCATCTTAAAAGATGACGCGAGGAATTATCCAGACGATTTTGTTCCAAGAGAAGCTATTTCAATGCTCTCGCGATATCATTTTGACAAAGCGAGAGAGTCAACTTAAAATAGCAGCAGAATTGGTTCCCATTCTTTGGGATATCAACTACTCATTTCTTATACATATATAACCCCTATTCTATAAGTAGGAATTGAATACCTCGCCGCATTCTTACAGATATTACTGCGAGGCATTCAGTTCTTTGTATAAACAAAATCTGAGGAACATTCTTTGAACAATAACTCCCTCCGCGCTGTACAGACATAGCGTGCGGAAAATTGGAATGTTCATAGTTTGAAACCCAAAATAGCTATTGCAAGCTATTTTGGACATTTATTTTGCAGAATTATTTCTCAAATTTTTTTCATAGGAAAGTAATTTCCTAATTCTGTCTAGTTTCCAGTTTATATTTTGGAAACACCCTAGCATTTTGATTAAGAGGACTCAGAACCCTCATCGTTTCTTTATACATATAATACTACCTATACATATGATATTTTGGGATATTTCCCTGTTTATGATGAGTAATCTTACTTCACAAATATAGACTCATAATTCATATTTGGAATTCATATTACTATTTTCACTAGTACATTGAGAAAGATGATGATATAAGTTTTCTCAATCATTATTTACTCAGGGTGATGAAGAACAAACTTGTTCTTTAGTTGGGCATTTAGTACCTGTCGTTTAAAAGGGAAAGATGTTTCAAAAACCATTTTTTGTCCCAATAATTAGTGGGAGTTTTAAGAAGATTAATTTCCAGGGTTCATAGCTTTATAGTTTCCACTATATGCTATGGGTAGGAGATTAAATATTCTTTCTAAGTCTTACTAATCCTGATTTAAGTCATGGGTATTTGGAATTGTTTACAGAGATTTCTCAAGCTAAAGCATCTGTATGAATCTGAATGGTTTGGTTAAGTCAAGGATTTTGAATATCAATTTCATCTTGATATACTTACAGGACTATTACTTCTTACAACTACTTGAAGGAATTACTCTGAGGAGTTAAGTCTTATGAAACCATTGGATGATAGATTTAAATACTCGCTTTTTCATTTCTTGTAGAGGACATCTAATATAGGGTCATGAAATTAATTTGTTTCAGAGTAATAAAAAGAACAACTTCAAGTTCAGACGAATATAAGATGATTTAGATGTGACCCTGAGTTATCAAAGGCTTAATCTGAGTCCGAAAGAGATAGATTAAGTGAGAGTTCTAAAAGCTTTTGTCATAGAATGAGTCTGACCGATCATCCTGTGATGACAATATCCCATGATTTCAGTGCTTAGAGTGTCGTGACACTGAATTACAAGTACCTGTCTTGGGAAGTGATTTAAGACATGAAGATTTGATTAATTCGCACAGAGGATTTGTTTATCTCAATGAGCTTTCATTCTGTTTCTAACCATTGAAGTATGATAATCTCATCATATTCTTATTTCGTTTTTTTGTTTTGGTCCACACTATCTGTAACGCATAAACATATTCATATCACTCAACGTCATTTTAATTGCTTCCTTTATTTTTGTTTACAGTTTTATGCATATACAGTTCAGCATTTAATTCTTAGTTATCATCATTACACCATCCTTAAACCAAGAGTAGAAATAAGTTCTAAAACAAATAATTCTATTAAAACGCTTCTATCGTGTAACTCTCTAATGAACGATCCCGACAATAAAAATAAATACTTCAGCTTGATACCGTGCGCTTTCGGTAGGAAAAATTAGGCAAGCTTTTTAACAGTCCTATAGGATTATAGTTTAAAGGTTGTCGGGAGCATTGCAGCGGGTTTTACCTCAAAGCTTCACGCACTTATAGGATACTAGCTTTTATAGCTGTGCGATGCACAGCGTATTTGGGACATACAACTGCCCATGGAGAAAGAAAAAATAACTGTAGGTGAGCGCACATGGTTTCCTTATATGATACTTATTATGTTCTACGAAATTTATTTATACTTAATTTATAAGGCAAGTATGCAGGGCTGAGGAAGCCAAGTTTAAACAATATAAAATTTACTTAGAGCTGAAATTTGCTAACACCTTCAAATCAATAGAAACAACTGCGAAATACACGAATCTAAAACATACCTACAAATTTAATTTAATAAGGTAGGTGTTGGATTGAACCTGAGAGGCACAATGGAGATTCAGGGTGGTTGTGCCAATTTGTCCCGTTGAAGGAACACTAGGGGAATCACCAATGGCGGGTGACACTTTAGCTGAAGGAAAAGGAAGAAATGGACATTTATAAGAAATATAAGATTTCTACACTGGAATAGTAAAAGCATGTAAGAAAGAGTTTCCATAATAGTTATAGTTTTACCATGGGAAGAGTCCGTGGGGAATGTGAGGCCTGTCCAATTCTCGGAAGAGAAATGAGAGAGAGGAATAAATATGCGTGAATACAATTCGATTCTAGAAGAAGAAAATGAATAATCCAGAAACTCGACCCAAAACCATAAATAAATTTTAACTAACGACCACAATTCAAATTGAATGTGTAAGCAATGCTCAGAAATGAAATTGAATCTTTAAAGAGTTGAAGAGCACAGCCCATAATAATTCCCATAAGTAGTCCAGACAAGCCAGGCTTGGGCCCCCACTTTCATGATTCACAGCTCACCTGGAAAAGGATCATGTATCGTATACAATAGTGAAGAAAGAATTAGAAGCCCATAATAATTACTTCCTCCATCTCACTATTTTTGTTACGGACCCACCCAGCACGTATGTCGATACACATTTTTAACGGTTAATAACTTAAATTGTGTACAACGAAAAGTTATAAAAAGTTAATTGTCTAAAACTACAAGATTAGACGAATCTAACAAGATCTCACTTGACTATGTTTTTTCTTACATAGCTATGATAAAAATCAAAATCAAAGTTGAACAGTGAATAGTGCCAAAAAATCATCCGTAACAAATATATTGAGACGGAGGTAGTACTAAGCATTCTTACAAGCTCCAAAACACCATGTCTCACATAAGGCACCAACTACTTTGGTTCAGAAACTAAACTCACGAGTAGTAGGGTACACCGAAAAGAACGAACCAACAATATTTGCCACACCAAGGGCAAATAATTGCCAAAAAATAAGTATGTAAAGCATTGTAGATTTGTATCCATAGTTTCATAAAAAAACAAAAAAGTAAGATAGAGGAGGGGGTGAGAAAGAAAGTTTCCATGAAATCAAGAATGATACCAACAAGGCAACATAACCACAGTAGAGTTTAGAACAGCAAAAGACGGACCTCTTGGTTGGAATCCAGCTCATATCCATTCTTTGCTGCAAGTGCTTTCGCAATCCCTACACGTTCCTGCACAAAAGGCATTCATATGATTTTGCACACACAAAGGATAGTACTGAGGGTGTTTGGAAGCCGGCATATTTAGGAGCATATAGCGGATTCAACCAGCATATCCTCTCACAATTCTCTCTCCGAATCTGCTATCTGCTAGCGGATCCGCTGACTCCCAAACATCCCCAGTGTATCTTACAAATAAAACATGACAATAGAAGATGTTGCAAAAAAAAAAAAAAAAGAAAAAGGTAATAATTGGAGGTTTAATGATTTTTCCGCTCACCAAAATAACTACACCAGTGATGAGAATTGTTGTAGAAAGGAAAGACTCTGCATACTCAAATTTCTTTGGGATGGAGAAACTTGGCTAGGGTATTTTACCAACCTAAAACAGCAGGGAAAAAATATTTCGAGTAGCTAAATAGAATTGAAGACAGTAGCTGATTCTTCTAATACTGTTTTAACAGTTCTCTAACGTTTGGCTATTAATTATCAATTCATGCAGTCCTCACCAATGAAATTGAAGATGGATTGAATACTTTTACAAATACTGTAACCAAGACTACAACTGTAAGGGGGCTTGATGCTCGTAAAAAACACAGATTTCCTGGATTTTCCTGGCAATAATGACCAATCAAAGCATATAGATATGAAAAGATAAAAACTAAAAGCAAGATGTTTGACCAGATGAGACATATTAATTCAATATTAAAATGGAACAAAACTATATATGATCAATGAATTACATCATATACTCTTACATTGGATTCTCCGACCACAGTGAAATAAAACTCAATAATGTGGAGATAAAATAATTTCATAGAGGACAAAGAGCCATGCACTAAAAAATGCTTGTGGTTGCATGTTTCTGCGGTCAAGACATTAGATTTCGCAGAGCTTATCCGGTACATCATTCTCACTTAACATGTATATAAAATGTCATAATTCCCTAAGACCAATTTAATCTGATAAAAACCAAAATGCAGGAAATATACCAGAGACTCAGAGAGCTTGCATCTAAATAATGTTGGCAATTCATTAAAGCATGGTATGACCATTGCATTTTCACAAACATGAACGTAGGAAACTTGATAGTGCTTGTAAAACTTGAACAGCAACTTGCCTTATCTATTCCTCGAATAATGCTCTCTGCCAATGGAATGATTTTGCTGCTGTGTTCTATATCATACCCCAAAAAGTATTTTGCCTGAGACAATACAATAACGATGGCCGAAGCTGTTGTAAAACCAGAAATGACAAAGTGGCTGATGAATTTGAGAAGCCATCCAAGCCTGGATGCAAAATAAATTGATGTAAGATAATTTAAAAAAAGAATTTTTTTTAATATATACTCCAAAAAGTAATATATAAATATATATATAAGCTATTTGGTGGGGGGGGGGGAGATTAGACAGTTTGTAATGAATTTTGAATGGGATTCCAGTGTAGCATCAGTTTTGCAGTTCCTCAATTTGTTTCAACTTAGTAAAAAAAATTGGGTGGAGAAAGAAACAAATGAAGCCCTTATGCTCATGAAAATTAAATTTCACCTCACTTTGCCATTATCTATATTCTATTACTGGCACATTGGCAAATCATTTGAAAGGCTGGATTGCTTCAACAATCAGCTATAGAATCCAATAATTTACAGACAATGAGACACTAATATCAACTAAGTTATTTGGTAAACTATATGCAATTTAGCCCTCATCATTAAATTATTAATGAGAATCTAAGTATTTAATAAGCAAGTAAAATACGATTGTAAAACTTAGCAATTGAATTTTTATTTTTTGGAAAGCAATAACCAAATGCAATTAATTACATTGAAAATACAAGTGAAGAAGGAAGTTGTAAGCACCTCAAAATTCCCATAATGCATTCAAAAACACCAACCATCAGCGCCAGTAAAATTGCAAGCTCGGTGTACACTTCTTCGGAAGAGTCAACTATTTTGCCCAATACATTTGACACCAACAGGGATGTCAACGCAACTGGCCCAATGGCAAGCTGGCAAGACGATCCGAAAATGGTGTAGACAAAAATAGGTGTGGTTGCATTTGAACAAAAGTGTAACGAAAGGAAAGAGAGGCCATGGATAGCGGCGGCAGACGGCGGGAGGAAAGGAAAGCCGAAACACCAAGTAAACAAATGAACTTTTGACCAATGTGATTTGAATATTACCACCTGCAGTAGGTGCATTATCTGATCTTGGATGAGAGAAACAAGAGGCGAAATGACTAAAGTTATCCGAGTGCATATGAGGGCAGGAAGCTACAAAATACTAACAATAATATTCAAACTAAGCTAACAACCAATTCATGAGTATAGAATGATATTAAATTGCAAAATGAAGAGAATGAAACACCAAATACCCGAACCGTAAACTAACAAATGTGTTCAGATCAATCCCAAAAGATATAATTGGCAATCTAAATATGTTATTTAGGAAAAACTGTTGTGTAGAGCAAAAAAATCTAAACTAAAACGTTAGAAAGCAAAAGAATATGACTTGACCTGCTGCCCGAGGTAAATTAGACGAAGGCCCAAAGGAAAGAAGCATCCCAGAGGACGATCACTCAAACTTTCCGCCCCTGACAAGTTCATTAATTGCAATATAAGTCCTTTGGCAACATGACCATACCCGGAACCTACATACACCAGGCCTAGGGAGATTGCAGTGAATGCAATCACTAGATTTCATTTTAGCAAAAATAATAAATAAATAACAGTGAGAAAAAAATGCTGAAACAATTTCGAAAGGGTAAAAGTGTCATAAGGTTTAAAGTAATTAACAACTATTACAAATTAAAAAAAGTGCAACTGCAAGCACAAATTACACATCTAGACCAGAATAACAAGCAGATGCTTTATAGAAATGAATGCCTCCAATATACATGGCCAATAGAAATCTTGAACAAGAAAATTTTTGTCTTGCTTTTGGGAACTCATGAAAGTGCAATGATCCTCGAATACGGAGCAGCGAAAATTAAAATTTTAGATTATGCATAACTCTTCTTGCTAATCAGAACACAATATCAGTATGAAAATCCTGGACATAAACGTTTAAAAAACTCTATAACCACACTTCCAAGAGCATATATCAACAAACAATAAAGAAGTACCAGACAAAGGGGAGATGTCTAAATACGACGTTGATAATGTTAAAACTTCCCTATACCAACAAACAATCTGGCTCAAAGCATTAAAACTTCCAAGCTTTGTCCCAAACTGGAAGTCTAGAAGGAGAAAGTCTTTGAAAGTCTAACTGGCTGTCCCAAATAAGGTAAAATAAGGCCAAGCTGATCCACCAAATCTAATCTATCTGATATCCATGAAATATCTTCAACAGGCGGGGTAACAAGTCATATTACTATATTAGACCAATTGATAATTGCACAATCTGCAAATCATAACTTGAGAAAGAGGTGTGTTTGCATTTGAACAAAAGTGTAACGAGAATCATTCTTAAATAGAAGCACTAACTTGTTGCTCAATTTCTAGTTCTCCTGTGAGTTCTTCAATGGTCTGTGCAGAAACAAATAAATACCAAATTTTATTTGATTCACCAATGTAACAATAGCCCGGTCTTCCAATGAGGCCTAGAATACTCTGGTTTCACCTAAAATAAAAAGTTAAAAAAAAATAGCCCTGTGTTCCATTTCTTGGCAGACCTAATCAACATACCAATTGCTCTATTTAATAAACCATTCACAAAAATCAAATGTTGCACACCGCCATGTACTCTCGTGTTTCTATCATTCAGTGTCGTAGCAAGACAACAAAAATCCAAAATGGAAATAACAGACCATTTGACATATATGCCTTAATTTTCAAAGCACATAAAAATTAAAAAGTGGTATTTCATGTAAATGGGTTTAATGCACACTAAAAGTTGTGCTCAATAACCAGAAAGTAATAAGGCATTGTTTTCAGTTTCAAGCATTGTTTTCGACTTTCCCTGATCCTTTCACCAGATTTGTTTAATCTCTCTGTAGACACCATTAATATGTCCCTTTGATTGCCAGATGCCTGGAAAATAAAAGAATTTCATCGTGTCACATATACTTTCCAGGAAAAAGGAAAAGAAAGGAAAGACCAAAACCATAATAGCCTGTCCTTACAATCCATCCCATAGGGTAATTGAATGAAATTTAGTATGGTACATAAGAAAATTATGTAGCAGATGCTGGGAAGCATCGTAATATGAATATATTAACTACCCAGAGCTAAAATGCAAAAAGACCGACTTGTATCATCAACCCACATAAAATTTTTAAAACTGAGATGAGAAACAATTACATAAAATAGAGGCAATGAAAGGTGAGCCACAATAAAGATATCCTTAAGTCAAGACAACTTTCTAACAGAGCAAAAAGAAAATGCAAGAGAATCATCAGCTCAAGAAAATGTCTCAGGATAGTACCATCATTGTATTGTTCATCCTAGATTCGAATAACTAATCCCGTACAGCTAGAGTAGAACTAACAGTCGTCGAGATTCTTTTTAATTCTGCTTTCAAATTGTTCAAATCATTTTTATATTCTCACAACTTGGCAAGCATTGTAGCCTTCTCACTTGGGGTTAAGCTCCTAGCCTCAAGGTCCATTTTACGAATCTAGGATATAACCAAAGTAGTATTGAGAAATTATGATATGTATATATATTGGTATAGCATGTATATGTAATTGATAATCAATGAAACTGTGACATCTGGTTTTCAATAACATGTGTTTGATAAAGGATACCAAGGTCTCAGCTTCCTCCAATCCTCCTTGCACCTCAAGTGCCCTCTGTTTCTTTTTGTTCTGCAATAGAGAAGGATGATATCATATATTCATCACATACACAATTGTGAATAGGCGTAAATTATTAAACATATACATACAAGGACCCCTTGAAGGGGGTAGGAGGTGTTAAAGAATTTATATATACATACAGAAAGGACTATGCAATAGCATGTCAATGGCAATGCATGATCATGTTTAAGCCACATCCTATTCAACCATATTGAGCCATCTAGATGAATTAAAACACAATCATTTATATACAGAAGTAATCAAATACTACCTGTGCAGGAGCCAAATCAAACGATAGGCAAACACATGAAAAGCCCCTGCCCAGCCAAGCAGCAGATCCTACCACAACGTCCACTGTAACAAAACAAAATGATTGGCAAAAAAAAAAAAAAACAGGGGAGGATGGAGTTCCTTCTACATGACAACGGAAGTTTGTTATGCTCAAGAAACTGAGACTTGTAAGACTCGTAAACTAAGAAGAACAACAAGGTCTCAATTGTACAAAATAGCTTCATCTGTCTTCAATTGTAAGATAAGCCTTCCGAATAGTTTTTCAGACCTTATAGGCATAATTTACTCATAGAAATTCCACCCAACAGTGCCTTTCATCATCATATCCTAATTTACAATAACATGGGGGAAATTCAAAAACAAGTTCAATTAACAATCAATTATGTACTGATATTACACTCAAATTCTAAAGCAAAAATCAAGTGCTACCAATTAACCAACCGATTGAAAAAAAAAAAAAAGAAATATACCAGAAGTAGAATGGCAGGCGCGTCCTCGATCGAGCCCCTGCGAAATTCGCCTCACCGCCACGAACGATCCTCCACCTCTATCGTCCATTCTCGGGCCGCTGATTCCATCTTCCACAGAGATTCCGACGGAGTTGCTACTTTCCTCTTCCCCCGTTTTTTCTCCTTTCCCCATTTCTATCCCCTAAACCCTAAACCCCAGAATGCACAGACGAAGGTCAACGAAAGAGAGCGCGGACAGGCGAGGCAACGGGCGACGGGACAAGCGAGAAGGCCGGTGCCCGACGAGCAGCGCCCGTAGTGGAGATTTCCGAATCAGGGTTCAGAAAGGCTCCGAATCCCGTCCCCAAAATCCTGTTGTGCGCCCTCCCCTCTGAGTACCACAGCCCACACTCCCAACTGAAGGAGACGATGCAGGGAGAGGTGACGTTGCGGCGCGTGCAGGGCTGCAGGCAACAGGGAAGCGGCGTCGCAACGAACGGGGTTCATCGCCCAGCGGGCAGGGCAACATTGACGAAACGAACGAGGCGGAGGGCGCCGGCGGAAGGCGGAATGAAAGGAAACCCGAAACACAGTGGGATACGCGGGGAGATGGCGATAACAAAGGTCCGGATCAGCCTCGAAAATACAGCAGAAGCGCAAGCCAAGAATGTCGAAACAAAGAACGCCGAGCCCTCGAAACAACCAAGATTCAACCAAAGCTCGGCCGAAACGTCGACAGGCTTCGTGGATGCTCGCGCGAGAAGAACCCTAGTTTTGATTTAGGAGGAGGAGAAACAAGACAGAGACGATGGAAGAAGAATCCGATTGAGATTGCAATTCCGAGAGGATACCTCGATGGAAGCGGATCTGAATAGAATGGAATTTTGATCTAATGGCCTGAAATTCAATTCACCTGTAATCAATGGCCAAAATTCAATTGAGAAATTAAGGGTCACGATTAAAAATTGAAATAGAATGGACGGTGTAGATTTCAATTGGAGAAACGCACGAAAACCTAGGCTTAGCCGTTTATATAGTAAATAAGATAAGATAGGATATTATATTTATAGAAATTTTAACTTGCAAAGTAAAATGGGGATAAGGATTTGACTAGAAGGCTCAGTCGTCTAATTTTCAATCTTATGGTTTGGGATTCAATTCTCACGTGACCCACTATCTATCTTGTTTATTTAATTTGTTGTAACTTTGGCTCTTGCACGTTTTATGAACATTGAGTGTCGATATTTTCCAATATTTACTTATCCTTAAAATAATGAGGCCTCTAAAAGGCCCACAAATGAGCGGCCCAATATCCTACAAAGGATTAAATACTGGGGCTTAATGGGCCTTAATCAAATTCAAAGTTGTACGTAATTTAATTCACTTCAAACTTTTGAATCATTAAATTAGTTTGTAACTTTGTCTGGCTTCCTCTTGCGCCAGCAGCCAACTTTGTCAGCTTAGCTATCCTCATCAAGCCACTCTGCGGCGGGGGACGAAAAAAAAAAAAAAAAGACTGACATTTTGTGACAGTACAAAACTCATTCGAAGTATCATTTCTTGGTTCTTCCATCATTTTTTTACAATTTGAAATTGTACTTTATTCTTCCCAAGTTCTAATTAAGAGCAACCCATCATGTGTACTACACATGCCTTTCTGTAGTACTTATGACATTATACGTACAAAACTTTCTAATTAAATTTCTATACAAATGTAAAATATTGAAATTCCTAAACTCATCCGGGTCAAAATGAATTTTCATTACAAATGTTGTTACAACTTTACTAGGCAAAAGCAGCCCAGATAGTTTGTCTATCTGCGCAGCAAATTTGGCAATAGTTTTTGTTTTCTCCTTGCTTGCAAATTCAAGATCTTCTTATACAAGATCGGGGAGGGATTCAGACACTCTGAAACTATCACGTTGGAATCTTTTTCGCTGCGGTGGTTGGATGTGGTGTGGGGTTTTGACCGCAAAGTTGTGAAGAAAGAAGAGACTGAATATAAGAAGCCATCAGATCTTCCCCACATTGGTTTTTACTAATAATTTCTTTATGATTTGATGGAAATTTTCTGGTCATTTTGGGATAATTAATGGATGTAATAGTAATTTTAGTTTGCCATTACCGTAAGGCGAATGTATGGTACTGTAGCTGACATGCATATAAGCATAATAAAAGATTGAGATTTGTGTGGTACACCTTTAATTTATGAAAGAATTAAAATGGATTTTGTTGCTTTGTAATATCATATTGTTGGGAGATTTTAAATTTTTGTAACTCTTATGGTTCATAGAAAAAGAAATATGTATAGAGAAATTAATTAAAAGTAGGCAGGTTATGTTCTTCACTACTTAGCCGTATAAATTTACCTTGCATGATGAAATTGATTAAATTAATTTATTATATGGCATAGGTTCCCATCATCACTTTCCTATACCTAAGGGCACGTTTGGAACACTGTACTGTATTCTGGTGTATTGTATTATTTAATATGGGTGTATTGTATTAAATTAATGTTATACAGTGTTTGGTGTTGATGTTGTATTACATCATCATGTATTATATTTTAAACAACTAAAGTAAAAAGAATTTTTTTCTAATTTATTAATAAATAATATACTTAAAATAAACTTATTTTAAAAATAATTAAATTAAAATAATTAATATAATAATAAATAATTTATTAAAAATATTATTTAAATAATTAAATTAAAATAATTAATTTATTAATAAATAATATATATAAAATAATATTATTATAATATCATAATATTTAATAGTTGTGAGATGCATAAGGAAAAAATGGAAAAACAAACATAAATAAAAAAAATAATACACCATAAACCCACCCTCCCACAAGGCATTAAATAATACACCAAACTCCTCATTAAAATAATACTTATACATGTTTTAAAACTCACCAAACATAGGATAGTATTATTTTAATACATAATGTTAATACTATACACCCTAATACCATTACATGAAAATTATCTTTAATTATCATTCATCTGGTTATTTCATAATTATTATGATTATCATAAACGACTAAATGTGGACTAGAAAAGTAGAAACTTCATATTTTTTGGGACTAAAAAGACAAATTCCATCACTTTATTTTAAGCCCAAAAACCTTTTCTTTCCCTCAAGATTAATAGAGACATTATTATTTCATAGTAATATCCTATAACTCTAAAAAGATGTAAAATAAATAAATAAAATGGCATTATCAACACGAGAATGAGATCCTTGGCCACAAAGGCAAACTCATTCATCTCATGATCACTATAAGTGTCATGGAAAAGTACCATAGTCAAATATATAGTCATTCTATAACCCATCCCTTAGGTCCACCATAGAGACATCCTGTGCTTTGTTCAATAACATCATAAATAGCATTTACTAATTTTGTGGTATACATATGTCTGCACCAACTCAATCAATAATTTAACACACATTATACCCATTGAACCATTCTTTATAATGTGTGAATTATAGACCAGAAAATGCTGATGGAATGTTGCTTTCATTGATTCCATATATGCACAGCCATTTTCTTGAGGATAGCCACTATCATCAACAGCTGTTTATATAAAAAATTAAAATAAATAAATATATTCTGATAATTTCTACACATATGTATGTATGTATGTATGTATTACACGGCAGACGTATATGGAGCCAAGTGGGGCACAGAACACCATTTAAATTAATAAAATTATTATTTTAATCTTAATTTTTTTTTAAATATTTGATTAAATGCACCCACTTCATTTTTATGGTGACACCGTTTAAATTGATAAATTACTATGTTGACCTTAAATTTTCTATATCTGGCCTGGTACATCCATTCAATTTTTGTGGCAATACCATTATCTCTAATTCAAATCTAGCTTTTCTTTTAATGTTTTTGTATTGTACCTACCATTCAAATTTAATTAACTTAAATCAAATTTTGTGACACCACTTAAAAGAATTTTTAGATCCGCCACTGTGTATGTATGTAAGTTGTGGCCTTTGTACAAACAAGTTTTGTAAGAAGATGATAACATGTGAGTAGGGCCATTTGCCATATCATGCCAGCTTGTGATGAATGTGCTAATTGTTCCACACATTTGCATCACTCAAGTCATCACTGAATAATTCCATATAAAAATACAACTATTTTTCTTCTTCGGTAGTAGGTATTGCAACCTGTCTTTATTAATTTCATGGTTTCAGTCAATTACAAAATGCTTATTAGTGTTATTATTATTATGATTGTTGTTGTAATTTTCTTCCCATCTTTATTTCCTTATTGTACTTTAATTTATGTTTCGAAATACAAGTTGACATGCAATTATTTTGCAAAAAGCAAGAAGGGGAAAAAAAGTCTTTACTCATTGTCTTTCTTTGAAAGAGAAGTATAATCGAGGATAAATAATCTATACCCAACATTCAAATATTACATGTCATGAGCAAGCATAAGCCTTTATTTGTAATTTTTTTATTTTTTATTTTCTTAAAAAAAAGAAAAAAATTACATACGCAACTGGGTGTTACAGTTTGGGACATTGTAAACTTATTTTTTGCTTTTAGGTTGCTACAGGCATTGCAAATTTTAAAATAATAATTTTGCAATTTTTTTACAACAACTATTGAGTACTGCTATATATACAAGAATTTTCTATTTTAGCGACCGAAAATTTTGGTAAAATTCGGACACTAAAGAAGCTAACGATCGAATTTGTGATTGAAATTTGTTGGGGATCAAAATTCATTGCCAAACACATCTTAGGCGCTGAATTTGTATTTTTTTTTTTCTAATATAGTGTTAATTTATTTTAGTAGTGAACTCCCTTTAAACTTATTATCCAAAAACTCCCTTTAAACTTGATTTCATGTCCAAGTGTGCAAACTCAATCGACATGAGCTCGAACCAAATATATCAAATTTCTATTACTAACTCAAAGATGATATCAAGCCACTCGAAGCTCTAACTTATTCCCAAATTCGAGCTTGAGTCGCGTAATTTTTAATTCAAGCTCATTTCAAACTCAAGCTGCACCACATCGATCGACTTTATTACCACCCCTTACTTGGTTGCAATGCATTAGATGAAATAATTAGCCAAATTTTGTTAAACTATCTAGTACAAGAAGAATTCAATTTAGTTAACCGAAATTAATTTTGATTATGATGAGTAGTACTTCAATCTTCTAATCTTAAGTTAAATGAATAATTCTCATTCGATAAGACAAATCAAACCAAATGGGCAATCTGACATTTACTTTTAAATGAAGTACAATGTGCCAAAAACAGTGAAAACGACACTCCAAATTAAAGCCCTAATAACGATTTTTGAACGGGCGATTCTGAGGAATGGATGCCTAAACTACCGATCGAATCATTCTCAAGATATCCTCTTCAGATGAAAAATCCCACCAATTTTTATTGTAATAAAAGTATAAAACCATATATATATATATATCCAATGAGCTGTTCTCGTCCACAACAAAACAATTTCCCTGTCATTAAACATGAATGTACCAAGCATTTTACTTATGATATTGTAAATGGTTGGCTTTAAATGAATTATTAAACGAGAAAAATTATCTGTGGTTTGGTTTTGTTTTGTTTTTTTTTTTTTTCTCCTCGGTAAAGTTATCAATCTTCATATATATGTAATCAATTATCTGTATAGGCTGTTCAGCAAAAAAAAAAAAAAAACTTGGCACTAATCTATCAAGCAGTTGGCTTAAGTGGATTGAAGCTTTAGTCACTTAATTAAGGTCTCTCAAGTTCGAACTTTGTGTATGCAAAAAATTACTTCGGGATGGGCGCCCCTCATTGCCGATGCAAATCCTCGAGATATTAGTATTAGGTCCAATATATATGGTCTGGAGATACCTGAATATTATCTACAAACTATGCACTAATCTAAACTTTTGGGTGTTAGTGATTTGTCCCAACGAACGATCAATTTTTCATCTTTCAATCTAGTCAAGGGTTCGATCCCTAGTCTCTACTATAGTCCTATCTTCCTCCCCTTCCCCCAGCTTGTATTATATGTAGTTATGTTTTTATTCCTTATATATTTACTAAAAAGAAAATCAAATTTCAATTTCCAAGTTATTATGCCTCAATTTTGAATTACGTATGTAGGGCTAAAAGTCTAAAACTTTAATTTGATTTTGAGGATAATTTAGTCATGCGTTGCCATGATCATTTAAAAGATTGAAATTCTTATAGTACCATTTAATTATTAGACAAAAAGAATAATTAGAGTTCGACCTAATTACTAAATCTTTAACTTTTTTACTTTAGAATTTAATATTTAAATATTCGAAAATACATATCAATTCTAGAAAAAAAAATAGCGTATTTTGCTAATATTTTATCAATTGAGGAACATTTTAGACCTTTTCTATAGAATTTTAACCATGCATGATATGATCGCAAGCGATAGCCAAAAAACAATTGTGACAATTTTCACCCACTTTATTAAAACAAAATATAACAATCAACCTATACAGGTAGTAAATAATGAGAAATTAAGTTTGACTTGATGATCAAATTTTTAATTTTAACTTTGAAATTAGGGTCTGAATTTCTTTCTGCCCTCATCTTTTTCTTTATTTCCTATTTATAATTTGTTAGTATCAACTTTCATTTATTCTTAAAAGAAAAATCCATGGGTATCATGGAATAAAATAAAAATGGAGAAACAATAAGCTCTAGCCAGCCTAGGATAGCAACCCATATTACACAAATTACAAATTGATAAAAGGGATGAATAAGGGGGAGAGCCAGAAATCGAAACCCAATATGATGAAGGTTGGAATTCAGGAGACTTAACCAACTCTTCATACCAACTCTTCATACCACATATTGTATTGAATCCATCTCCCACATAATGAATCAATAATGAAAAGTTGTCCTAATGCAAATCCTTATCCAGCTCATTCCATCAAAGATGAAACCCTATCTATCCCCATATAAACCCACTCTTTTCCCATTTTTTCATTTGCCATATATATCACTTCACAAAACAAATCCCCATTCAATTCACCCACACACAATGGCAACCACCCCCCTCCTCCTCCTCCTCTCCCTCTCCTCCATCCTCCTCCCCGCCGCCACCGCCCAATCTGCCCCGGCCCCGGAACCCCCCGGCCCCATCAACATTACCGGCATCCTCGACAGAGCCGGCAATTACCAAAGATTCATACAGCTCCTGTTGGAAACCCACTCCGACGACCAGATCAACAATCAGGTCAACAACTCCCGCGACGGCATGACCGTCTTCGCCCCGACGGACAACGCCTTCAACAACCTCCCCGCCGGCACACTCAACAACCTCGACGACCAGCAGCACGTCCAGCTCGTCCAGTACCACCTCCTCCCCAAATACTACACCTTCGATGACTTCCAGACCATTAGCAACCCCGTCAGGACCCAGGCCGGCGGCGGCCCCAACCAGCCCTTCGCCCTCACCATCACCGCCCGCCAAAACCAGGTCAATGTAACCTCCGGCAACATCACCGTCACCGTCAACAATGCCGTCAGGTTGAGACGCCCCCTCGCCATCTACCAGCTCGACCAGGTCCTGATCCCTAAGGAATTCTCCGAAGCTCCACCTCCGGCTGCAGCCTCCCCGCCGGCGCCCACCACTAATAGCACCAGAAGGGGCAGCCCTTCCGATGGCGGCGCGGCAGCGTCGCCTTCTACCGGGAACAACGGTGCCGGGAAGATGAGTCTGGGGCTTGGATTGGTGTCGGGGATTGTCTTGTCTTGGCTGGCATTGTTCGTTTGAGAAAAAAAAAAAAAAACAAAAAGAAAAGATTTAATTTTATTTGTGTTTTTTTTTGTTTCTTGTTTAATTTACAGGACATTGTGTAATTTGATTAATTATTGCTGTCTTCTATTGAGATTTGTGGTTGAGTTTTTTAATCAAAATTTTCTTACAGAGTTACAGTCAATTTCTTTTTAATTTATTGTTGACATTGACATAAAAACAATTGCCGTTAATTATTATTTTTGTAGATCGCAGTCAGGAAACTCACATGCTGAATGCTGAAGCACCACATATATTAAAAAGATATAAAAAAATTCTGTGATTCGAAACCGTTGGAACTTGGATGTAATAATAATAATTGTTCAAGTGGGTTTTTTTTTTTACTAATTTCTTGTTTGCTATCCAGTTGAATCTGAGAAAGTTGGGTTTTATCTGATTGATTAATAATAATTAATATTACTAGTAACTAATTGAGTCCAGGGAGCAAATTAGAAGAGCCAGCTTAGATTCCAATTAATGAATGAATAGTTATGCCAAAAAAATTAATGAATGAAGAAATAATCAAAATTAGAAATTAAAATAACAGGAAAGTGGAGGATGGATGAACAGAACAAAGAAGTGTGAAGGGATAATAAATACTCCAAAAAGACTATTATAGTATTTATATTTCAGCAAAAGATATACCAAAAGCTACAAACACCCTTTGAGTATAGTGATAGTGAAACTGATGAATAGATAAATAAAATAAATATTGGAATTACTTCCTCCGTTCTCAAATGTTTGCCCCTGTTGGGATCAGATTTTGTTGTATGTGTTCCACCCGATGTTCGAACACCAGACGGGTCTCCACGGCAAATTTTATCCAGAGGCGAATTATTTTTGGAAAGAATATCTGCTGATCTCTGGAGATTCTCCCAATGAATCTGGACGAATTTCAGACATATGGGAATGATGTTCAAGGCAACTAAATCAATTTATTTCTGGAAGGAGCTCTTTAAGGAAGGTTGTGAATTAATGGTGAATATTCACCTTCCTTATGCTCGAATTATTGCAGCTATATGAAGGCCCCTCCGGATGGCAAGATGTGAGAGAGAAAGAAGGGACGAGATTTTCAAAGAAAACATTCACAAACAATCGTCGTGAAGAAGAAAATACGAGTTCTTCAACCATGAATTAATCGATTCAAATCATTTGGTTGAAGAACTCAAAAGCAGTGACATTCCGATTCTCATGTTATATCTATGAATGTCATTGCGCCTTGGTTGAACATTTGGAGAAGATGGATTTCGTGAGTCTACACATAAAGGTGACGAAAATATGTGTGGGCATCTTCCAAGGCATTCGTCATGTTGACACCGTGCTTTCAAAGACGAGGAGGAGAAGATCAAGGAGGATCGCATCACAGGCTTCGTCCGAGGGAAACTTGAAGCGGGGAGCTTTGAGGGGTTGGAGAAAGGTCTTTGAGGGATCTTCACCAAAACGGGGATGTTTTGGTCAATACAGCTTTCTGCTAGGCGATTGGAGTGATGACAGATTTACGTTCGCTAATGTTCGGGTTAGAACCCGGTGTTGGAACATTTAGTGGAACTCTCCTGGATTGGTATCCCCCAGACGTAGGCATTGGGCCGAACTGGGTCAACAACTTTCTGTTTGTTCATTTTTACTTTCACGCATTTTATTCCGCTGTGCTTGATTTAGTACTAACCTACTAATAGTATTCGAAGCGTGTGTTGTTGAACAAACAGATTTAGTAAGTTACACATCTCGACAAGAAAAAGGGACCCAACAGCCCCATTTGATTTTGGAGCACTGTTCACCAGTATACTTTAATTTAAAATTTCATAGTTATACAAATTAAAATATAGTCAAGTGGGATCTTGTTAGATTCGTCTCGTCTTGTAGTTTTTAAATATCGAACTTTTAGAATTTTTACATATACCAAACTTGAGTTATTAATGATTCAAAATACGCATTGTACTGTATGCACAGTGAGTCCGTAACAAATATTTGAGAATGGAGAAAGTATATTGTAAGTTGAAATACGCAAAGGAAGGGCACAACACGAAAACATATAATACTTGATATCTTCCGATGGAATGTTGACTAAAAGGAAAAGCCTCAGACTCATTAACAATTGCGCCTCACCGCAACAACAACCATCCCACAGTACATACATCACTAAAAAATACACTAAAGGATGTAAAATTAAGAAAAAAAGCGCAGATCTTTACTTTATATTGGATTAATGCTCTTGAGCTATAATGTATTCCAAGATAAAGAAAAAGAAGGAATACGCCGAGACAACATCAAACATAGATCTTGTAACTAACGGATCCTGGAATAATAGAAATATACCATGAATGATAGCTATTTAGCAAGGGCGTGGCTTATCTCGCTGGAAAAGAGCATATGAAAAACAAATCCCTTATTTGTCTTGGAAGGCAAGAGAAATTATTAAATAGCACATCAAATATACAGAAGACAAATTACTCCATACTAACAATGTGAGAGAAAACAATATCCTGCATCCATCATTTAATAGATTCATGCACAGAGAATCTAACCTCATCACAAGGTAAATCATGTGAAAGAACAAAGACCTCAAATTGGCCTTGAAGGCGTGAGGGTCACAATGGTTCTTTTAATGGAGTAACTGGAGCCTGGGGATATTTTTTGGAGATGGTTCCTCTTTTAGCCATATAATCAAGGTTCTTTAAGCATAATCCGGGAAGCGATTTAACTGAATTAACATAGAAAGTCCAAAAAGTTTTCATCAGTCTAGATTATCGTAGGCGAGGTAAAGTAACAATCAAACATCATAAACTGAAGACATAAGTGTTTGTAAATATTTAGTACCCAATCAATACCATAGACGAATTTATTGATGCATGTGAAAGGGGGCAAACAATTGATGAAATTTGCGGCACATAATTAAGTGACTTGGCAGGTTTTCCCTCTGCGATTATAACAAAGAAGTGCATCAACAAAATGGTAACTTCGGTCACATCTTCATGACAATGAATCTGATAAAATGATAGCAATTATTGTTGCAGGGCTCCCAAACCTGTTTTTTTTTTTTTCACAGATATACTCAGATTGGGTATGATAATAAAATCTGAAATACTGGCTTATCTGAAGGGCACGACAAAGCAACTTACCAGATTGAAGGTGATTTAAAGTCTACAAGAAGACATGCTATAGCTAAATTCACAAAGCTTGTATACATATGTGAAATAAAACAAAAAAGCATGGAAAGAGAGAAAATCAATATAAATCAACCTGTTTAGTTTGATTTCAGAGACGAATTCGGATGCAATAATGTATGGAAGGTTAGTGCATGGCGACCCTCGAGACCTTGAACATACGGGCACTCAATATACTGTTAGAGATATGGCCAAACGCTGCATAGAGGTGATACACAAATGAGGGACGTGTCATTTTCATTTTTTATAAATATGAAGCACCAGTTTGGTTCAACCAAACTCGAAGTTCACCCACCATCATCTACAAACAAATGGAAAACTAAACAGAACTATTTCTTTTTGAAGAGCCATGGTTCAATACACAGAAATGACTATATTTGTTTTCAGAGAATGACCTCGAATAGAGCATTCGTTAAACCTAATACAGAGCGGACAACACAAAATGAAACTGAAACACAATGTTTTTTCTATTGGAAGCAAATCCCACAGTATAAACAAGCAAAAAAAGGAGTACGTTGATTAATCCGACGTAATTGAAGAAATGAGCAAGGGCCTATAGAAGATATAGTTTGATACACAAATTTAATGGCCAAGTGGAGCATGCAACAGAAAGGGAACGATTCGGCACATCAATTTGGCGAACAGAGGTGGCAAGCACGAAGAATACGGATTTCATATGAGGATTTCAATTAAATACAAGAATCAGGATTGAATAAAAGAAAACCCCCTATTAAAAAAAAAAGAATTAGGGTAGAATCAAATGACGAACCTTCCCAACCTCACGGCAGGTGCGCGACTCGGGCCGTTCGAGAGGGCCCGTAGGGACGGCGCGACGACGCCGTTGAGCGAGCAGGAGTGACAGCGGGAGAGGAGGTGGCCTGCAGGAGCAACATGAAGGCAGGGGTAGAGCGTGAAGGAGCGGCGAGAAGCAGGGCCGGCGGCGCACAAAAGGCAGCGGCGGCGCAACGCAATTGAAGAGGGCGCCAGGCAGCAGGGATCGTGGGCCAGCGGTTCGCGGCACCCTGCGGGAGGAATGCGAATGCACAGCAGCATACGGGCAATGACGATGGAGTAACGACTGGTAGCAGCGCAAAATCGAAGCAATTGTTAGAGGGAAATGAAATTAGGGCACGACTGAAGATCGAACTTCGGTTATGAAATGGTGCCTGATAGAAATCATTGTTCCTAAGGAATAACTGTTGAAATATACGGACAACTGTGCAAACCTACGGTCTCGCATTTATATATTATAGATATACTAGAAATTGTATGTTTGTGCGTGCCACGCTACGCACATCCGGTGAGGAAAAAATATTATGGAAAACTATAATAAGATATTAAAATAATTATGTATTAATTGAAGAAACAACATTGTATAGCTATTACAATGAAGAATACAAAGAACTAAAATAATTAATAATTATGGTCATAACAAATTGGAAACCATTTGCAGTGTGTGAGCCACTCAAATTCAACCTCTGAGAAATATATACCTGTAAACAGAATGATCCAATTACAAATTCTTGACAAGTATAAAAATCTATTCCATTCATACAAAAAAGCATCCAACTAATTTTTTTTTCGTGGATCTTCTTTGAGGAAATTTATTGAGATAAGTATTTACTTTGTAGCTCAACTCAAAGAAATTATTTTAATTATTCAGGGAGCAACAAGCTACAATGTAGGCCACAGGAAAGTAAGCTCTACAATAATCAACAGTATCCTTACTCATATGAATCGGCAGGATGAGTAACTACTCACTATAGCCATGTAGTTTATGCAAGTCGGTGCTTAAAAAAAAAAGGAACGACGAAACAATTAAAAGGGAAAAACGATAATAATATAAGCTCAGGTATAATTAAGGGCACAGAACCGTAAGATTTCTCTAAATAAGGAGAAACGTTCAATTATAAATCGCATGACACCTCTCTTTTGGAAAATCACAAATTAGTAAAGGAAAAAAAGGGAAAAAAAAAACATTCCACAACACAATAAAGTGCTTGCGCACACCTGAACAACAACAACCAAAGTAAACTGTTAGAAGCAGGCTCTGAAACTATCAGCTGCTCTGGAAACTCTTTGATGAGTTTTGCTGTACCATCATCATTCAATTCCTTTAGAAAGGCGCAGACAGTTCTGGGCTTATATTTTCGAAGGCAAGATTAATCAATTGACAGTATAAATCAAGGAAACCAATAGAAATTGCAGGAAATACACAAATATCTATCAACTTTCCTGTGCATCTCAATTGAAACGAAAAACTCAAACATTGAATATCAGGAACAATTAGTAGTCTCGTGGTAAGGGCGGAATTTGGAACGACAAACTAAACATTCAATGTTCAAGTTTGAGAGTTCAACTAAACATCAGTCAGTTTCATTCTTAATCAACATTGAATGTTCAACTAAACATCAGTAAATTACATTCTTAATCAAGCTCAATTTGGATGTTCAAAATTAAGATTGGTATGTAAATCACAAAGGGCAGAATTTCAAGTTTTAGAGGGTTCATAAGTATTAGTTTGGTAATTAGTAGAAAAGTTACAAAAAATCCTTTTTAATAAGCCTGGTGAAGTATTTTTTTAAGCTCGTCATACTTCACTCATTTTCTTAACTTAATAAGCCAAGACAGTGAGCAAAATAGAACATCTAGTTGAAAAGCATAGTGCGGCAAGCAGTGGCACTAGAAAAACAATGATACAAAAAGGACAAATAAGATGTACCTGAGTTCATGCCAAAATAGTTCTGTTAGTTCACCAAGAAAAGGACGCAGGGGTGCAAGATAATCATCCACAACAAACGCTTGACCTGGAACGTTTCCTTGTTCTTCTTGTGTATTGAGATGAAAAGTGAGGCTGCAAAATGTACAATAATGGTAGGATCCGAATCCCCCAGAATAGCTTGCAACTCCCTTTGTAGCCATGGTTCAATATTTCGTCATATAATTTCTTGGGTACCTTTATGCTCTGAAATTTTCCGTAGTTTAGAATGTAAAATGTATGCTGAGTAGAATCGTCCAACACATGCAGTTTGCATTAATGAAAAACTATGTTGTTGAACTTAAAAACGCCCAGAGATACAGCACAACATATTTCATCAAGTTCAACTAAATAAAATGCAGCTAACATTAATTACAAAAAAAAAAAAAAAAATTGAAATTGAAATTGAAGACAACAAATGGAAAACCAACCTGGATAATACCATTATTGGAAGAGAAAGGAACTCGTTGGAGTCTTCGCTCAAAAATGCTGCAATAGTAAAATAACACAACCACTTTAAGATGATTAAAGAAAGACACAATCCCTTTGGCACCTTCAACAAGCCAAAAAATATTATAGTTCTATGCCAAGTATTTCATACGTAGCACGCCATTGCCTAAATCTCTCAGGTAGAGCAGGGCTCTCATGAGTCATGACTTCACTGCCCAAACGACCGCTGCCTGGGTAATGCTGTTGTTCCAAATTGTTACAGTGAGGATTCGTTGGCTCTTCTAATCACCCTGTTACATGTGGGAGGACGAATTCGAATAAATGTTACACCATTTCAGATAATGAATCATAGGCTGAACGAAAGTTAACAAGAAACTATATGAAACTTCATCTTCACATTTTAATTATTCATTTTGGCCAAACCCTGATTCCATATTATGGTCCATTGAAGCTTTAGCTTCCGCATAACCTCAAATCTATCTATCAGCTCCGTCAATCCATCCACACAAACTCCACAAGGCAAAAAATCTAATCATTATGTCATGAATTCAGATAAAGCTTTGGTATGCAAATGCAAATTATTCTAAAAACAACATTCCATCAATGAGGAAAAGAAATTTGAGAAAACAATGGAACAACAAAGAAAATGCAAAAACTCCGGAACACATTTTTCCAAACCTTATTTGTTAAAAACTGAGCTCCCCGTCTTCGCAACAACGCGTCATTCCTGGGAACAAGTTGACCATTTTGGCACCCTCGATTTGCCCCTTTCCATCTCCTTCACCACCACGTCGCCCACCCGACGACCTCCGGCCGTCGCCTGGCTGCGATTTCATGAGGGGCAGGAAGCAAAGACAGCAAGAGAAAACCTTTGGGGAATTGGGATGGAGGAAGACCCATAAAACCTAAGCCCGAGGCATCTCCTCCACGAGCACACCGCCAGCCGATGACCAGAGGAATAACACAACTAACATCTAACGTCAAGAATGAAAAGTTTTTAAACATAAAACATACATGCATTGTTAAGTAACTAATCAAAGGCATTGAAACTGTATTTAAGAAGTTGGAAAAATGATCCAGAATTAAGAGTTTTAGCTGCAAAGAGACTGTTAATGATGCCAAGAGAAAATGAAAAGCATGAGAGAAACGACGTAAAATACAAACCTATACACAAAGTCAACAACTGGCAAAAAAAAAGTCTCTGACAACCACCAAAAAATAAAAAAGTCGCATGACAAAACGATCTGGAGAAGCATAGTTTTTATCCATTCACATATGAACAGGGACAATGAGGTAGTTGAGTACAATCAACATAAACTTAAACATAATGAATAAAACCAAATTCCATTCACTTACGTAGTTCTAAACTCATACTTCCTCCGTCTCATTGTTTTTGTTACATTGGCCTTCGACACGCATGCCGAGACACATTTTCAACGGTTAATAACTTAAATTGTGTACAACGAAAAATTATAAAATGTTCATTATCTAAAACTACAAGATTAGACGAATCTAACAAGATCTCACTTGACTATGTTTTTCTTATATAGCTATACTAAAAATTTGAATCAAAGTTAAACAGTGAATAGTGCAAAAAAAACCATCCGTAACAAATATGTTGAGACAGAGGTAGTATATCATTACAAATACAAAATTATTAACCCACTATTCACTAAAGATAATATCGACCACTGAAATTTACAGAAAAATGCACAATGAAACTAAGAAAAAGAGGGAATGGTGAGGAACAATATGAAGTTTGGAATCCTCACCTTCTGCTTACTGCAGGCACATCTTGGTCTGCTCTATAGTATGTCCGTCACAACGGGCAAGCGGGTACAGGTGCAAGTGTGAGAGTACGCAGAGCAAGACAAGGGAGCAAACAGTAAGACTCAATGGAATAAAAAAATTTACTAATTCTTCTAACTTCACAAAACAATTTACTAATTTACAGAACAGTAAGCTGCAATGGAGAGAAAAATTTACTAATTCCTCCAACTATCACAGTAAACTTCATAAAATAGCATCCACAAAACTCATGAATCATTTCACCATGTAATGTACTTTCTCTTCCCGTATACAAATTCTATAGGGAATTCAAAGTGTAAATCCTTTCAAATGTAATTTTCTTCCAAATTCCTTATACAATCTGAACAAAGTAAGCATACAAATGGTATCCAGAGCCTGTAATGGAAACTGGGAGCACTCATTAAATATACAAAATTGGGCAGTAAACAAACTATAACAATTGCAAAACTCTAATGATTGCTGTTTGGATCAAAAAATGAAATTCTGGAATTCCAAATGTAACAACAAAATCCTTGGGCCGCACTATTCTGGAGTCTCCACTGAAACGGAATCCCCATTACCTGGATGAGGAATGTCGTGACCCAATTAATTCCCGTAACTGCCCTTACTCGAATCGCTATTGTGGTGGCATGCCCGGCTGCTGCGCTCATGGGGACAGTTCAATGGAGGAGAGGGGAGGACGAAGACTCAAGGCTCGCTCTTGGGGGCGGGGGTGACTCGAAGAGGGTGTGGGTGGCTCGCAGGGGGAGGGGGGGATCCCTCGAGGATGAGGTGCTCAGGGCTCCCAGGTGGGTCGATGGACGGCGAGAGGTCTTGGGTCACAAGAAGCGGGGAGCGAGCAGGGGGGAGAGGCGGCAGGGTTCGAGGGCGGAGCGGCAGGAATGGATTTCAAAGGAGAAATGGTGACGAGGGTAGGAGTATAGGGTTGTTTAGTAAGGAGTTCAACAGTGTTGCGGAAGCGATAATCGGAGGGCACAAAGGAGCGAGGAGTTACGAGGGGCGATTTCAGAATACGCACGGCTGGGAAGGTTCCTCCACGGCGGCGTGAATGGAGATGGGTCGGATAGGAGTGGATTTTGAATTCGGAAGGTTACGGATGAGTGGGAATCATAAAGAGTGATGGAAGAAGCGAACAATTGAGAGAGAGAGAGAGAGAGAGAGAGAGAGAGAGAGAGAGAGAGAGAGAGAGAGAGAGGATGGAAGAACATGTTACGATTGGGATCCGAAAGGAAACATGCACCGCCTGACCCAGATCACTATTGCTAAGGACAAAGTACTGTTCATAAGTGTTTTGCATATATATAAATTGATATATATATATATACATATATTGATTCAATGTTCCACTGCTTGAGTTCAATTTAACTAACTAGTTTATGTAATGGTCACATGAAGATTATTTTAAGTTTCCACTGCTTTTGCAATGCAATTTTATGTTTCCAAGGGACGCTTTATTTATGTTTTTTAATAATTGGAGACTAAATTGTCAGTGAATGAGCTCAGTAATTGGAAATATTACTTTTTGCTAATGTCTCAATTTACAGGATTCTTATATATATAATGAAGCTGGAGAAAGTGGAGACGACGAAGATGAGGTGCGAGGCGAAATATTAACAGAAAATTCACATGGGATTCAATTAGCATGTTTGGCACTAGAGTTTATAGATGAATATTACCGAATTTGTTCTCAAAGAACCTTGCGTAACTTCTATTCATACTGGAGAAATATGGGTTAATGAACTCTTAGGTGGCCATGATCAAAGGTTTTACAATGCTTTTTCGGATGCCAAAAATGTGTTCCTCGGGTTGGTTATGGATTTAGAGAACAAATATGGGTTGACAGATACATCCAATATGTCTACAGAGGAAATACTGGCAATATTTTTAATTGTGATGGGACATGGAAATTCTAATCGAGATACTCAAGAAGGTTTTCAATGATTTGGAGAGACTGTATCCAGATATTTTTCCTTAGCATTAGCATCTATTGTGCGTATGGCATTAGAAGTAATAAAACCTGAAGATTTAGATTTTATAGATATTTCAGAACGTATACGAATGGATGGGAGATACATGCCATATTTTAAGGTGAATATATTATGCAGTTTTTGCATTTTCTTTATATGTTTAATAACTCTTCAATATGTTTTATATATGCATATATATTCGTGCAATTGACGTCAGACATATTTAACCAAGTATACCAGTTGCCGAACAAATTCCATATATTAGAAGTAAAGGGTATGCCGACTCAAAATGCGGTAGCAACTTGTGATTTAATATGTGTTTTACATTTGTTCTTGCTGGATGGGAGGGATCAACACATGATTCCAATATATTTTGTCCTGCTATACGCGAAGAAAAATGGAATTTTCTCCATCCTCCTCCCGGTAATTTTACATAATTTTTATATTTTACATGGTAAGTATATTAGTATAAAATATTCGACCTTTATTTTTTTCTTTTTTATTTTAATCTAGGCAAATATTATTTGGTTAATGTGGGTTACCCTAAAAAACTTGGATATTTAGGACCATATAAAGGAAAACCATATCATTTAGATTCACCCAAATGAATTTCTATTATAGCAATAGTAACTCACTCGTTCCTATATAATACTCTCTCCATCCCAATTGTAACGCATGTTTCATTTGGACTTTTACACTGTTCATTATGCATGTTTGAACTAAATTTTTGTTGTAGTTATATACTCAGTATAAAAAATATATTAAAGTGATATCTTGTTGGATTCGTCCTTTCGCATAGTTTTAGAATATATATATATTTTTAATTTTTACTTTTCTAAATTTTAAGATATTAATTGTTAAAGAAATGCATTGGACTGTGTGTCCAAAAGTTTTGGAACTTTTTTTTATATATATATTTATGTTTTGACTTTTCTTACTTTTAGTGAATCAAGTTTAGCATAATATTATCATAATATATAAAAAAGATTATAGTTAAATAAAGTTTTGTTAAATTTGTTTAATTTCATAACTTTAAATGGTTTTAGTTAGGGTACTATCAAAGATTTGGTAGTAAATCAATGCAATAAATCTACACCATTAAAAGTATCTAATAGTTGTAATTTAAAAAGGGTATAATTATCAAAATAACATAACAATATTTTTAGTAAGATGATTGTTAACCATACACTATTTAAATTTTAATGATTAGTATCATAAATAGATATTAACAAATTTGCAACTTAATATATATTTCAATTTCTAAAAGAAAAATGCTTTGATAAATATGAAATTTCAAAATCATTGCAAAATCATAACGAATATATTTAACAATTACATTGCAAAATCATAAGTAGGTAAACAATTGCATAATTTTCATTCGCTGAAAACCCCTTGGCAAGGCGTTGAATTATTTTTTTATTTTTATTCATCTCCCTCACTCGTCCTACTCTCGTGCCTCATAGTATACTATTTCTTTATTTGGAATTTATATAATTTGATAGTATATTTAGATTTCTTACATTGAGTAGATAGATTTTCATATAAAGAATGTCCAAGTCCGAATTCGTTGGAGAAAGTTAGA